>ML319212.1:0-59920 GCA_005239505.1 Nicotiana paniculata
CTCTCGACCTAACCCTAATTCTAAACGCCGTCACCGGTGTAAACCTCCACCTTATGATGCTCCTATATCTTCTTTGACCAGCCCCGTCCCTCTACACGCCATGGCTCTTTGATTTCTTGAATCCTTGAGAAGATCTCAAGGAACCCAATAGGTTCTGGTTGAAACTTGCCTGTCTCAGGCCATTTTCCGTTTGTGAGTAAAAATTTCTCCTTATTTTTGTTATGAATCTTGGATTCGTGACCTATTCTCTCATTTCTAATATTTTTTTCTGAAAACCCTAGTTCTTTGCTATCGATTCTTCTCATATCTTCATAGATCTGAGATGATTTGGGTATTATTAAGTGTTCTCCCTAAAAAATCTTTTGTTTAATTGATCATTTCGACTTTTCCCTAAATTAGGGTTCATCCCAAATCGTTTTTCAAAGGTCCTTATGACTTCTAGTATTTAATCAATTATTCTTTCATCTTCTTGATTGATTTTTGCAAGAGTATTCAAAACCTAGTTCATTCTATATGATATACTGATTTTTTCCAATCTTAGCTTCGATTTTGGGTCTTTCGGTGTTGCCTATCGTATTAATTTACTCTGTCTCTTGGACTTAAACATTTTTTCTTGTCAGATCCAGTATTTTTTGTGGGTTTTGTCTTGATTAATCTCTAGGGTTCAAACCTATTTTTCGGGATATTTTCTATATTTTTGTTGAGGTCTTACTTAGTCTAATCTCTATTTATGAATGTTGAGTATTTCTTGCCGGAAACCAGTGTTCTTTTGAAAGTTTTGCTGATTGCTTTACTCTGTTAAAGATTAGTATGCATAGATTTATTTGTTTCCTTGTTTATGACCTTAATTGGTTATCTCTGCCTTATTTGATTGCCCGTATAATTTTGAATTCTTACTGATTCCTTATTTGGTATGATTTGGATTCTTGCCTTAATTAAACTCATGTTATTACCGTTTGATCAATTACCCCTAATTAAGGGGGTCTATTCCGAACCCCTTTATGTGATTGGATTATGTGACCCTATGATTGCTTTAATTGACTGATTCCTTTTACCTTATTTTGTTCTACTCCTAAATTGCTATACATACACTCTTGTCTTACCTCTAAAGGACGAAGAATTTAGTTCAGAATACACACACACACTAAAACTCTCTCTTCCTTCTCTGCTACTTGTGCTAACTGTTGGTCTAGCCGGCTGAAAGCCAAGGCTAGACAGTGGAACTTTACTTGCTTTACATTCTGCACTTTGCTTCATTAACTGTTATGTCCTTATTTCAATTATAAAACTCACTATATGTGCTCCATGCATGTTAATCCATGTCTCCATCTGCACTAACTTAATGGCTTATGTATTCAATTGGCTTCCTGTTTACTGCTTTATTCAACATGTTTAAATTATGTTCTCTCTTGTTCAAGTATGTAATCAACATGTCTAGGTCTTACTTATTTGTTTAATACTTGGCCAGCATGTTTATCTAGTACCTGTTTACTCCCCTTAACTAGTATGCTCATGGCTCCTAATGTATTTGATTTATCCTAATTGGTATGACTAATACACCTATGTCTTCAACATGACTATTTCCATCCTCCGTATCTATGTATTAATTCCCTATTACCATAACTGACTTGTTAAGTCTTTGAATCAGTAAACTCCTAGTTGTTCTGTGCATTTGTTGTCCCACATGCTCACCTTTGTACCCTGTTCATGTGTTTCTAATGTGAGCCCTCTATGTTCCCAAACATCTGACCCCTGATTGTAAAGTTGTTTGTTAAATGGCTGTGAATCTGGGCATTCTGTGATTGTGTGGTCGCTTGTTGAATTCTTTGTTCTCCTCAGAATTGATTTCAAAACTGTTTTCCTCCCTTAGTATTTTCTTAAAACTGTTTCTATTCCTGAAAACCTTTTCATTCCTAAAAGTTTTATCTCTACATTGTTTTACCAAGTTATTTCAAACTATGTCAAGCACTCTCACTTCTACTCTTAGATTATTATGTTCTGCCCCTCCAGTGTGTGTACTTCCTAAGAATCCACGAGATTCCTCCGAACTCTGGCACACTGGGGTTGGCCCTTCCACACTGCACATAACCAATTCTCTATTTAAGAAAGGGTCTTGGTGTGAGCATGGCCCGGGATCCCTGAGGTCCTTAGGGAACTTTGACACATCGGGACACCCTGCGGGCTATAAGACTCTAGGCATCTATGATTGTTTTGAAGGTCTTGCATTCCTAGGTTTACTTTGGGCCTAATTCAGGCTACCTATCGTATAGTTTATATTTACTTATGTAATTCATTTACTTTTGGTCTGTAATAATCTTCTTTGTAAATAGATATTGGGGGAAGTTAGTAAAAAGACGAGGGATTCTTATATGATTTTTGTGGGGAAACCGGGTAGAAATCCTTATTTAGGGTTACATTGTGTTATTTGCATTAGAAATCCTGCCTTTGGATAATTATATTTACTGGTTTGCATATTATAAAATAATTTATAAGCTCATTACTTCATTATCACGAAATTATGCTGCTGCGTAAGTCATAAATCCTGTCGTTAAGCTACTGCTGTCATTCTCTCTAATAACACGACCATTCTCTGTGTACATTAGAAATCCTGCTTTAGGACCGTATTTGCATTTGCTTTAAATCATGCATATGTCGCCTAAATAAATAATTGTCTTGTCTATAAGGATGTTTAAAAACAACCCCAACACATAGACACCATGTTCTAGTATAAATATGCATGAAACCATCTTTTGTAACATTCAGCACCTAGACCAGCATGCCTATAGGATTTAATAAAGCTCAAACTTTTTTAACTAATTCCCAGAATTCTGATTTCATGTTTATAGGGTATTATAGATCCACGCCTAGGCAAGCCTTAGGTAATTAATGTCTTATAAAGCTGTAAAATTGTGCTCTATTTATTTGTGAAACTGCCCAGGTTCAACAGGTTCTAAAATCAGTAGACAAACTAATTAGGTTTATGTCACTTTGTTTTTAAACTATGCTGCATATTCTCTGCTTGTTATGCTCACCTAGATATCCTATTCTAGGACCTTTTGAAATTCTCTGAAATTTGTATTTGAGACGTGCTAATTATCTTCTTATGTGTGGAGGTAAACATGAGCCCCCCTTCATTGTTTTCATACTTGACAGTCCTATATGTTCTTTGTTGTCGCTTAGATTTTCCCTTTTAAACACCTTAGGAGAGTCTAGAACTGCCTAAAATTAGAGGTCCTAAACACCTCCGGGACCACAAGGAAGGGACGGGTAATGCACTCTTAGAGTCCGTCTATTTTAAATCGCTTATATAACCGCTAAGGGGATGGTAGTTGGGTAGTAAAAGGATATGATGACCTGTGCGCTAATACCACGTAGCCCCTCTAGTTGAGGAAGGATTACCGGGTATTGTACAGATGTGATCCGATAGGCTGATAACTTAGGACTCCCCTATCTTATTTACATATGTGTGCTTAGACTTTTTATCTGTTAAATGACTAATTTACTAAGTAAGTTTGGTCGGGACCCACCATTGTGGACCTCGAAGAGTGCCTAACACCTTCCCCTCAAGGTAACTTCAAGCCCTTACCTTATCTCTGGTAATGTAGACTGGTTTCATGAATTACTTGCATTAGGTGTCCTAACACACCATAAATCCGTTAGGTGGTGACTCTTCTCTTTTAGTACCTATTTAAAAGAGTTGTCACATGTCGAAACCCGATTCCGCGAGGAAAAAGGGCGCGACAATAGTTAGGACTATTCCAAGATCGGCTCCTTTCATATTAGAAGCGTTATCAGTATACAGGATCCATATGCTTAGACTGAAGTCAAGTATGAATTTTGCTACCCTACGACTTAATGACAGTCTGGGGTTCATATATTATGCCCTAGTCACTCATTTTGACATGACTATTTGACTAATTGTTGTGAGAGCTCTGGCTTATGCAGGACATTCCATAACAGGAAAGCATAGACTACACAAATTGGATGACATTAAAATAAGGCCGAATTTTACGGGCAACTGTCACAAATTCCAAGCCAAATTCCAAATGTGAATACCTAGTTTTGACACTCAGCAAGGTTTTGCTGACATAGTAAATGGTATATCACATACCTTTCTCTTTCCGGATCAAAATTGTAGTTACCTCTACTTCGGATACAGCTAGGTATCCAAGCAATTATTCTCCGACCCTGGCTTTTCCATCAAGGGTGAGTTGGACAGGAATATCCTGAGGTCTCTTAGGTCCTGCTAACACTCTGGCGTCCATTCAAAATCCTTATTTTTGTTTAACAATTTGAAGAATATATGACACCACTAAGATAACCTCAAAATGGATCCCCCCAATGCGGTTATCCTCCCGGTGAGTACATTTGCATGACCTTTGCATTTGTGAGTACATTCTAAATCTGTTGAGTGGCTTTGATTTTGTTTGGAATTACGTCGATCCCTCGTTTAGACATGAGTAACCCAAGAAATGTTTTGGAGCCAACCTCGAAGTTACACTTTATCGGGTTCAGCTTCATGTTGTACTTCCGGAGGATATTGAAAGTTTCCTGCAAATGCTCCAAATGGTTCTTTATTTACAAAGAATTAACAAACATATCATTAATATAAACTTTCATAACATTTCCTACTTGGTTTATAAATATTTTATGTACTAGACTTTAGGGGGCCCGACATATTTTGGCTCGAAATGCATGAAATTATATAAATGAACGAAGTTTTTTCTTGATAATTAGGGTATAACCTGATTGGTTGTATGCAGAGTAGGAATTTAAAAAGTTGAGAAACTCGTGCTCGGTCATCACGTTGATTGTTTGATCGACGTGGAGCAAGGAGACGAGTCTTTCGAACATGCTTTATTCAACTCCTTAAAGTTTGATCTTAGCCTAAACTCTTTGATATTTTTAGGAACTATGACAACATTAGATAACCAATCCATTTATCGTACTTCATGGATTGACCCTATTTTAAGTAATTTAGTTACCTCCTCCTTGACAAATCGGTTGCGACCGAAGGAAAACTGTCTCTTTTTCTACTTCACATGAGGGTGATCTCGATCAACGCTGAGCTTATAGGTACCCACATCCGGGAGAATACATGTTATGTCAAAGTAGGACCAAGTAAATAAATCTATGTTAGCTTTTATGAACTCAATGAAGTTGAGTCTGAGTTCAGGATTGAGGCCCGAACCCATAAATGCCTTTATTTCAAGTTGGTAGGCTAAGAGGATGACTTTCTCGAGCTCTTCCGTCATTTATTTTTTGACACTGATATCCTCCGGAGATTTGAAGGTTCTTGGAACACTAGGCCATTCCGATTCCTCTTCAATGAGATTGCTTTCCTCAAGCTGATCCATCTCTAACCCGAGGTCGGTTAGAAGCACTGGTTGCACTAATTACTATTTCGGATCTTCCCCTACTCTGCTTTTCCGGTGTCTACGACAAGAGCATGCATTTTTTGAGATGCTAATGTCTCTCCTCGAATTTACCTTATCCCTGTGGAGTAGGAAACTTCACGACTTGGTGAAGAGTTGACGGGACCGCTTGCATGAGGTGGAGCCAAGGCCTTCCCATGATGATATTGTAAGATATATCATCGATCATGACGTCGAACATCTTATCTTGGACGATTCCTCTGGCATAAATTGGCCGTGTTGAACATGGATAGCATCTTTATGGTTGGAATTCTCTTATCAACCAACTGCATCTCCTCTATGAGCCCAAGTTGAATGTTGTTAGCCGAACTACCTAGATCAATTAGCACACACATTTTAGAATTTAAGACACGAAAGGATATTACCAATGCATCATTATGTAGATATGAAAGTCTGTTTTAGTCGATGTTGTTGAAGGTGATTAAATCATGCTCCGGGAACACTCAGTCTCTCTTCCCGAAGGAGACGGAGAATTATGTCTTTTTGGAGATAGGGTAGGTTACCTTGCTGACCTCTTCTCCACCAAAAATCATGTGGATTGTTTGTTTCGGCAATGACAACTTTGGTTCCGTGCCATCCTGGTTCTTATTTAGGTGTTATGCTTGGCTTAGTCACTGAGGAATTCTTTTAAATGCTTGTCCCTAACAAGTTGTTCCACTTCGGCTCACAATTACTAGCATTCCCCAATCAATTTCCTCATGAGTGTTGTGGAAATCACATCATAGGTTGTAATTTCTCCTGTCGCGGTTGGAGCGGATCTCCCTTTGGAACATTTCTTCCTTGACATTTCTCAAGGTCATGACAAGTTTAGTGAGTCTGATGCTGAAATTATATTTGGATAGCCTCGGGGGCCCAGATCCCTTGGTGGTAGTCTGGAGGGCCCTACCACATCTCTTCTATCAAGTCCCCGGTTACTTCTGACCAACTTTGGTCTCATGATTGGTCTTGTTATCGAAGGGCTGATTAATGTTCAAACCAGCCCCTCAGATTCCTTTGCCCGAATTTTGGTATACCTTTGAACCTTTTCTAGAAGTGACTCCTTACTCTGTTCGGCACCGGGCTATAAGGCCATATTCAATCTACATCTTGGATGTATACATGTGATTCACTTCATTCCAAATTTTAGTAAGGAACTACTTCAGGATTTCCTTTAGCGTCCACGAACAGTCGGAGCTATTTGGTTTCAAATCATCAGTAAACACGGTTGCAACCCAGTCCTCCGATATTGCGGGAAATATCATTCTTTCCCGTCAGGATCTCTCCATAAAGCTTGAAGAAATTTCCCTTCGCGTTGCTTTATTTTTAAGACCCCTTTCTTGTGGGTCTTAACCTTTCGAGACCCGGCATCAGCCTTCACAAAAACATCTGCAAGCATAGCAGAAGATTCGATAGAATGTTCAGGTAAAAATGTATACCAAGTTAAAGCTCCTTTTGTGAGAGTTTGTCCAAATTTCTTGAGCATGACAGATTCGATCTCGTCCGACTACAGATCATTTTTGTTGATGCAAGTTGTATAGGCTATCACGTGCTCCTGCGGATCAGTGGTCCCATTATATCTCAGTACGTCTGGAATTTAGAACCTTTTAGGATAAGAGTTGGCATAAATGGCAGTTTCAAATACTTTTTGTCATCTATGCGTCTGACAATCGTGGGGCCCTGATTATCTAATCTATCCGCGTATATATCTCCTACAAAAAATTTAGGAGCTTAGTGTTATACATTTCTTTGATGTTTGCATGGTTTTGGACCCGCTTATTCCGACCATCAAACCCCGAGGAACCTTCGCTTCTACCACATTGGTTACAACATTCATAGGGGTCTCATTCGTTATGGGATGACGGGGCACGGATGTTCTAAGACGAGTGTTATTGGTGAAGGTGGTTCTGGCGTCTTCTGTACATGCCATGAATGTATTTTTTTGCAACCAGTATGTCTTCCACCACCCTCTTAAGGCTAGATCTTCTCCTGTGATACATCCTCATTACCCTAGAATGATGTTGCTGACCACAAAAATGACGCCGCTAACCTCTTCATGTAGCGTACCGTTCTCTTTGGTACCCGATGCCATCGTTACTTTTATCATTAGGAAACCCAGCTTCAGTTGGAGTTCGGACCTCATCTGCTTCATGTGACGAGGTCTGGTTATCCTTCTACTCACGTTCTTCGAAGTGCGACGAATCCTGCATGTCCTCGGACACCTCTAGTCTTGGCAGGTTCACCAAAGGCCTCGGTATGATGTGTTGATCATTTATGTGTGGGTTTTCACGTGGGGTCCTAGATATGGCCAAAATTTCTCGGTGGATAAGCTTTTGGTGGTTTAATAAAGGGTTTAAAGCAAAAGGATCAAGACTGCTGCTAATCCCACGGACGGTGTTAAACTGTTTACCAGGAAAAATATATTTACTTTAACAATTATTTTGATAAAAGGAGGGGTAAAAAGCAAGTGAATCATGATCAATCCAAACCCTTTAGTTTGTAGTTAAACCACTGTGATATATATCATAGTGGTTTAATAAAGATGAGGATAATAACAACGAATAACGAGGCAGATCTAAAAAAAGCTCAATAGTAAGCTTTGTATTTCTTGAAAGCGTTATCCTAGAGAAAACAAAGAATGAATGAGAGAGAGAAAGAGAGATATGTGTTACAAATTCCCCCTAGATCCTCTCTTAGAGGGATGACAATGCTCATCTCTTTAGCTTCTCTGAGAAGCTAATTATATAAGACAAGATGGGACCTTTTCATGACAAGACTAATCAATAGTGCAAAAGATAATTTTTGAAAATGCATTTCAGGCTTGGCTCGAAGCTCGATGTTGACTGATGTCAGTGGGTTGGTGAGAATGCGCTCAAGTTGAAAACGGGGTCATGACTAGGGAAAATATCCATTGGGAACGGTGTTATTGATCAACTGGTCAGCAATGGATTTGGTGATTTTGAGATGGTTATTTCGAAATGGCACCTCTACCTTGGGATACTAGTGATAATATTGAATCCCTTAACCGGTGCCACCAACCGCAATACTGCCGAGTGCCCGATTCTAACTAGGCCAAGTCTTTGAAGTTTCATATCCTCGTTAGTCCACCTAGCAGGCCCGAATTTTCACCCCATACAATGTTCCTGATTATCTAGTTTGTAAGGTAAGATCAGTATTAAAATAAGGTAAACATTCATCTTCGCGTGATTATTCACATGTATTCTCATTAAGTTGACCTCATCTCAATTGCAACATCATTAATTTTTTCACTTTTTACATGGAGACTATGAATTATATATCCGAAATTGTTTATGTTTACCCTAAAAATAGATAACAATTAAATTTGTAAGTGGTTTTAAGGATACGTGGGTTAATTCAATAAAAATAAATTGCATTAGATTAAACAGATAAGGGATGTAATAAATTGTCAAACCAATCAAGAGGAGTGATCCCGGACTTAGTAACAGCTTAATGAAATCCCTGCCTTAAATCCCGGGCTCACGTTATTGATGAATTGATGAACAAAAGTAAGAAATTTAAATAACAGAGAAAATAAGAATATATTGCCTTGATATGCATATTACGGTGTACCTAATGAATAATCAGACCCCATTTATATAGTAGGGGAGTCTTACCCTAAATGCTATTCCACAAAAGGTAAAAATCTTTCGTTTAACTAATCAGTGATTTTCTACAGACAAGTGCCAAGATTCACGCTGTGACATCCGGCTTGTCACGAATATCACGACCTTTTAATGGTCATGCTTGATTATCTAGTAATGCCCTCCTAGAGTTTTGGGATTCGAACCGATCCTGGGGTCGTGGACTCGATACTCCCGAGGGCAGACATTTTTCCTGGACCTCGGCTCGAGGGACTCCTTACCTTGATTTTGGTCCCTTACAATCACGTCTCTTCCTCTGTTTACTTCATCGAAAACTGAAGCGTCCCATGGGCCCAATTTCACCCGTACACAGATAGTCCCCCTGTTTCTCAGAGAGTAAGTTCACGGAAACGACGAGAAACGGTATGTACACTTCGATTCCTTCTTCAATACGCCATGATAAAAATGACAAAGAATCTGAAAAGTCCCTTTCAGTCGCATCATTATGACTTTAAACGTGTGTCAGCCATCGGCAGGTTGTCCCTGGATGTGAAACGACGCGAAGCCTCTATAAATACTCCCCTCCTTCGTTCATTTTTTTCCTTTTGATCAAGCTTCTACCTTCGAGTCTTCAGGATATCACTGCCCTTCTTCATACTCTAACATTTTTACCTCTGTTCTTTGAGATTCCTCAGTAAATTGCAAGCTTCTACTTATTTTCTATCCAAATTAGCGCACTTGACTTTCTGAGTAAATCTTTAACCTTTCATCTCACAACCTTTCTTCATATTTTTCAAACTTTTTCCAGATACCAATGGCTAAAACTTCCAAAAATGTTCCCCAAAAAGTTGCTTCCTCTTTTTCACACTCGACTGCCGAAGGTGAGAAGACCACTCCCAATGTGGTCGTCCTCGAGAGAACCGCTCCGGGCATGGCTATCGATGAACCGAATTCCGAGCCTCTTTTGAAAATGTTCGTCCCTGGGGGGTGCTAGATCACGGATGATTTTAAGGTCAAAAAACCCTTGTCGGTGTAAGGCCGGTGTGAGGCAGTATCTAGGGACATATGCTCCATCACCGAAGAGGTCCTTCCTGCGATTCGAAAGGACTATGGATGGGCGGATAAGGACAAAGTAATCCCCGGGTCTGAGGACACCATTACTACTCATGTGGAGGGGTATCTAAGTATTTACACTTATCCCTTCACACTGGGCCCGATGGACCCGGTTATTCTGGACTTCTGTAAAAGGTATGAAGTATGCCTTGGTCAGATTCACCCGTCGCTATGAACAAAATCGACTCATGTCGGTTCACTATCGATCATCTACTCCGTCTGTATAGTCCCCAAATCTTCCGAGGGGGGACTGGTAAAGCTCGTACGCTGGGCTAGCAAAGCCCCATTCTCAAGCATCTATGAGGATCGAGATCAGGGCTGGCAGGGACGCTTTGTCCGGGTGAGGGTCGCAAACTTGATCCTTGCCCAGTTTAGGCCATTCCCTGAGAAATAGAATGGCAGGGACGCTTTGTCCAGGTGAGAACCATGGACTTGATCCCTGCAGACTTTCCTTTAAATGTCGATTTTACACTCATCTCCTTTTTCCTCACCAGTATTTGTGGTGGTGCAGCTGTTGCTCGAATCCAAAAAGCCATTCCTCGGGTCAAGGAATGGATCGATGGCATTTGTTTGCAGATGACTTATTCTGAGCGCACATGGCACGAACTCTCAAAAGGCTGTTGGGAGGCCCATTCGCACGGTAAGATCTCTTTCCCCAGTAAGTAACATTAGGTCCCTTTTTCAGCACCATATTCTCATTCCCTCTCTTTTATTTTAGCAGGCTTGCCTAAGACCATTGAGCTTAGGCCTTTAGTAGGGGACGAGGACCTATCCGTTGATCCCACCGCTTCGGGGCCGTAGCAGGAGAGAAGAAGAAAGGAAGGCTCCGAGTTGCCAGAGCTCAGAGAAGAAGAAGCCAAGAAGAAGGTTGGACCGTAAGCCAAATGAGAGTTCTAGCTCCCGAGAACCCGACTCGGACTCGCTTTTCCGGATCAGGTACGAGCCCGAGGAATGTGATATTTTTGTTGCCTATTAGCCGACCTCCCCCAAAGAGTGGGCGGCAGCCGAGGGGGAAATAACGGGGGATGATCCCCCTCAGGTTCGGGAAACCGATGTAGAGATGAGGGTTGAGACCTCTCGAGACGCCGGTTCTGGTGCGCCTGGTGTCATAGATATTCCGAGATTTCCTTCATTCACCAAATTCATGTTTGATAAAACCCGAGCGGTGAACGAGCAATCCAACGAAGGGGCCCATGGAGCGGACTATCCCCTTTATTTTTTTTTCGAAGGTGTGGATTCGACCGCTCTGGAAGAATTCTCCGGGTTGGGTGACTTGGAGGTGGTGAGGAAATTCCCATCTTCAGATTTCGGTGGGGTAAACTCGAGCCCAAAATTAATCAACCAGTTCCCCACCCCGAGCATAGATCCCGGCCGTAAGAGGTCAATAATCATCACTATCCCGGAGGATACCCAGGTTCCTTCTGCCCATGTTGGAGTGGCGAGCTACTTTCGGTGCTTGGTAACCAAAGAATACCAGGAAAAAATGAACGAGGTGGATGTGTCGTGCTTGCTCAATGAAAGCGCAGCAAGATGAACCGGGTAAGGCATCATAAAGTTCTTCCATCTTTTGACTTAGTTTTTTGATATTTCTCACGTTTTCTCTCTTTTATCTTTTTGCAGGCTTCGGTACTCCATCATGAAATTTTTCTCTGGTACTGGACCGAGGTTGATCAGCTCGAGGCTGAGGCTAGGGAGCTCTCCGAGAAGAGGGACACGTATAAGAGTCTCAGCGAGCAACACGAAGAATCTATCAAGAGTCTCCAGGCCAAGTTGGATGCGGCTCAGAAGGAGTATGGCGACCTGGTGGAATAGGTAAAGATTTTTGAAGTTACCAATAACGACTGAGCCATGGATACTGACGATCAAACCTCGCCGGTCCATCATAAGGTTGACTGGATCGACCAACTTCCGGCTGAAATGAACGAGGTCCAGGCCATGGCCGATGTCTGGAAGGAAAAAATTGGACCGACTAGCTTCGGAGACGGAGACCGCCAGGGAGCAGCTGGAATCGGTAGAGGTCCAACTCCGAGTGGTGAAAGAGAAAGCTGATGCACGGGCTCGACAAAACGAGGACCTCCAAGCTCAACTAGGCTCGGCTATGGTTGAACGGGATGCCCTTGGAAAGGAGATTGAAATAGCAAGGTCTGAATCAGAGACAACCAAGGCCGATGTTGAATAGGTGGTGGCCCTGTATAGGGAAGATGTTGAGGAAGCTGAGGCCTGTCTGAAAGTCACTGTTGAGTACGTGAAGCGGTTGTCTCGAAGGGAGACCATCGAGGAGATCCATGCTCGAGGTTTCGACCTGTCAGCCGAGATTGAAGAGGCGAAAAGGCTCGAGGTTAAGGCCAAGAAGCTGGCTGAGCCCAAGGATGAAGAAGGTTGTGAGGTCTCCGGCGGACCCGAGGATAGCGAAGACCCCGATGGCTCTGATGACGAGGTGAGTTCTGGTGAAGATCAGGCGTAGGTGCCTTAGGATTTTTTGTCTGCATTTTGTACTTTTATATTGTTGAGGCCATTTTCATTGACCTTTGTAAAGACATTTTGGAATGTATATATAAAAGGTTCTTTTTCCTCTTGGAAATTTTCAAGTCTATTACCTTCAGCAATCTTTTTACAATTGCAAAGATTCCAAATGCTTTAGCACGGAATAAAACGTAGTAATAAGTTGTTGTTCGAAGATCCGAACAAGACTTGTTTTTTATGTAAGTTTTGTTTGAACTTTGTGGGAGCTCGATATGACTGGAAGCTTTCCCCAAAGTATTTTTTTAGATGTTTTTAGACTATAATATTTCCGAGGGTAACATTTGAATTGGTTTGGAATTTTGAGGGCCTTATGTTTTTATTATCGGATTCGGACGTCTCTGAGCCATTTTTAGGGTGTTCGTAGTCTTTTAAGTTCAGGCACTGTCTAATAGGATTTGTAGCTCCAGGCGTCGGTACCTTGAGCTGTCTGAGCTTTCCTTGGACGACAGTCCCCGAGTGGGGGTCGCCATAGCCTTTTAAGTTTAGGCAAAGCCTAATAGGCCTTTGTGCCTCTGAGCTTTGATAGCCCGGGTTGTTCGGCTTTTTCTTGGATGACAGTCCCCGAGTATGGGTGATTTATAGGATCCGGATAGAGGCCGCTTGGTTCGATATCCTTAAGAAACATAATGTAATAGTCTTAAGGGAAAAAATATGTATCTGCAAGGTAGAAACTTTCTTTCATTCATGTGGTAATATACAAGATTGTAAGTGTGTACAAGCTTCGTGTTGTGGCTTAGGTGGTCTACCCGGGCACAGTTCATTTCACCGTTTGGCCCTTACAATAAATCATATCCACCGATCTTAGATTGTTCAAGCACAAAGTTTCCTTCCTTGCTAAATATCATTACCCGAGTATGATGGACCCCAGTATTCGAGGTCGATCGTCGAGAGGGCTCGGCTACTGTTGATGTGAAAATTGACTCCGTTTCATAACCGCTCTTGGATTCTAATTTACCACGATCCATTGTTACCTTGTTAAAAAACCTTGGTAGAAAATCCATTCAGGACAAAATCAATTTAACGAAAAAAGAGTGCAACACGTGATTTTAGGCCTAACAACTACATCATCCTGTGGCTATTGCCTGCAATTGTTAGTCCAATTTGCAATATATGTAAAAAAAGAATGAATGGGGTCGTACCTTAGCAGTAGTATCATTTTAAGTAGGTTACGCTGCAGCTATTCGGTAGCTACTCATCGTTCCCTGCTGCGAGTTTGTACGAACCTTTACCAATAATCTTGATAATTCGATATGGGCCTTACCATTTTGGTCCCAGCTTGCCTTCGTTCGGGTTCCAGGTGTTTAATGTCACCTTTCTTAACACCAAGTCCCCGACATTGAAGTGTCGGAGGTTGGCTCTCCGATTATAATACCTTTCGATCCGTTGTTTTTAGACATCCAACCAGACGAGGGAAGCCTCGCACCTCTCATCCAATAGTTCCATGCTCGTGCTCATGGCCTCACCGTTTGACTCTTTGATCCTATATCGAAACCTAAAACTCGGTTCTCCTACCTCGACCGATATTAGTGCTTCGGCACCATAGACCAGCGAAAACGACGTGGCCCTGGTACAACACTTTGAGGTCGTACGGTATGCCCACAGGACTTCAGGCAAAATTTCCTTTCATTTTCCTTTAGCGTCCTCAATCTCTTCTTAAGGTTTCGGAGTATGCTCTTGTTTTTAGACTCCGTCTTCCCGTTCTCAATAGGGCGATAGGGTGTTGACAGTATCCTTTTGATCTTATGGTCCTCAAAAAATTTTCTCACCTTACTGTCGGTGAACTGCTTCCCGTTGTCACATAAGATCTCAGCCAACATTACGAACCGATATATTATGTGGTCCTAAATAAAATCAATGATTTCTTTTTCTCTGACTTTTTCAAATGCCTGAGCTCCAACCCATTTAGCAAAATAGTAAGTCATAAATATCAATTGAGCCTTACCGGGTGACCATGGCAGGGACCGACGATGTCCATTCCCCATTTCATGAATGGCTAAGGTGACAAGACCGAATGCAGTAGCTCCCCGGGTTGATGGATCATCGGTGCGTGACTTTGACAGCCGTCGCATATCCGTACGAACTTCTTCTCATCTTTCTCCATGTCGATCCAGTAATAGCCAGCTCTGATTATCTTATGAACCAACGATTCGGCCCCCGAATGGTTCCCGAAGGTGCCTTTGTAAATTTCCCTCAAAACGTATTCGGTGTCTCCCAGTCCCAGACATATGGTGAGTGGGCCATCGAACGTTCTTTTGAACAAGGTGTTATCCTCGGACAGGCTGAACCCAGTCGCCTTCGTGCGTAGAGCTCTTGATTTTTTAGGATCCTAGGGGAGCTTCCTGGTCTACAGTTAATATATATATACTTGTTTATCCAGTCCCATGTTAATCTTGTCGAGTTTATCTCGGCATGGACTTCTTCCACTACCAATTTCTTAAATTGTACGACCGTTCTCGAGCTGAATTCATCGTCATCAACTGATGACCCCAAGTTAGCTAGAGCATCGACTTCGCTTTTTTGATCCCGGGGTACATGTTGCAGGGTCCACTCCTTGAATCGATGTAGTGTTACCTGTAGTTTATCCAAGTATCTTTGCATTCGTTCCTCTTTCACTCCGAACGTCCCATTGGCTAGATTCACCACAAGGAGGGAATCACATTTAGCTTTGATAACCTCGGCCCCCAGGCTTTAAGCCAGTTCGAGACCTGCAATCATGGCGTCATACTCAGCCTCATTGTTAGTCAATTTCATAGTTCTAATAGATTTCCTAACTACATTACCCGTGGGAGGCTTCAACACGATGTCGAGTCCGGACCTTTTGCATTCGAAGCACCATCCGTAAAGAGGGTGCACATCCCCGAGGAGGTCTTCGAAGTTAACAACAATTCCTTTCGGCTTCGGGTATTAAAACCGGCGTAAATCGGCCAAGAAGTCTGCCAAAATTTGAAATTGATTGCAATTCAGGGTCGATATTCAATATCATACCCACTAATTTCCACATCCCATTTGGCCAATCATAACAAGAGCTCGGGTTTGTGCATTATGTTCCCCAATGGGTAAGTAGTCACGACACTAATGGAATGGCATTGAAAATATGGCCTTAACTTTCTGGAGGCGCTTAGCAAAGTGAGCTCCAATTTCTCTAGGTGAGGATACCTCGTTTCGGCCTCGCCTAGAGTCATGCTAACATAATATATAGGTAATTGCGTACCTTCTTCTTCCCCGACTAAGACTTCTCTTACCGCTATCTCGGATACCGCTAAGTACAAGTACAAATGCTTGTCTGCCTTCGGAGTATGAAGTAAAGGCGGACTCAGTACCGTTTGAGTTCTTCCAAATCTTGCTGGCACTCCAGGTTCCATGAGAAGTTATCTTCTTCTTCAATAAGGAGAAGAACCGATGGCTCTTATCGGAGGACCTTGAAATGAATCGACCCAAGGCGGTATGCGCACGGTTAATCTTTGAACGACCTTGACATTGTCCACCACTGTGATGTCTTCTATGGCCTTGATCTTGTCGAGATTGATCTCGATTCCTCAGTTGGACACCAAGAATCCAAGGAACCTCCCCGACCCAAATCTGAATGCGCATTTCTTCGGGTTCAGCTTTATATTGTATTTATTCAGTATGTTGAAGGTTTCCTGCAAATGTTTCAAATGTTCTTCTTCTCGCAGGGACTTAACTAAGATGTCGTCAATGTAAAACTCCATTGATTTTCATATTTTCTCTTCGAACATCCAATTTACTAGACGTTGGTAAGTGGCACCAGCATTTTTTAGTCCAAACGGCATTACGTTATAACAATAGGTGTCGTATTTAGTGATGCAAAAGTCTTTTCTTGGCCTCTCGGATCCATTCGGATTTGGTTGTACCTGGAATAGGCATCGAGAAAGCTGAGTATCTCGTGGCCGGCTGTCGCATCGATCATGAAATCGATGTCAGGAAAAGGAAAAGATTCCTTATGTCATGCCTTGCTCAAGTCTTTGTAGTCTACATACATTCTTAATTTATTTCCCTTTTTAGGTATTACCACTACATTTTCTAACACTCGGTCCGGGTACTTAACTTCCCGAATGGAACCTATTTTAAGGAGTTTGGATACCTTGCCTTTGATGAATGCGTGCTTGACTTCAGACTGAGGCCTCCTCTTCTGTTTAACCGGGTGAAACTTCGGATCTAAGCTCAACTTATGAGTAGTTATTTGCGACGGGATATCTGTCATGTCAAGATGGGACCAAGCGAAACAATCTATGTTAGCTATAAGAAATTCAATGAGTTTTTTCCAAAAACCTCGTGCCCAGGTATACCCTCTGAGCAAGCAAGTTCTCGATCAATATGACATAATCCAGCTCCACAACCATCGACTTGGTGTCATTGGAATCGTGAAGGGCTATGAAAGACCTGGGGACTCCGTAATTTTCCTCCACGCATGTCCCCTGCTTTTTTGGTTTGGTCGGGGCCAGTGTCAGTAATTGTTATTTGGTTTCTTCATTGATGATCGAACTCGGGTTCTTCAATGTTGAGAGTGAGAATATCGGGATTGTCGCGTTCCCTTTTTATTGCAAAATCGAGTTTCGACATTTCTGGGACAACTCCTTCTTTTTGGGATTAGGTAAGGGATTGGAAGAGTCGCCACCTAATGGATTAAGGTGTGTTAGGGCACCTAGAGAAATCAACTTATAAACCAGTTTGCATTACCAGAGATCGGGTAAGGGATCAAATTACCTCGGGGAAAGGTGTTAGGCACCCCTCTAGGTCCACAACGGTGGGTCCCGCCCGAACTTAAAATAAGCGAATTAGTCTAAAAGGGAAGAAAAACAATTTGGACAATACAAGTTACTATAAACGGGATTTAAAAAGGGGGTCCTAGGCTTTTTTAAGCCTATAGAATCATTCCATGCAATACTTTGTAACTTCCCCAAGTTGGGATGTTACTCATAGCATTAGCGCACGGGCTATCATCTCCTTTACTACCCAATTACTATCTTTCAGTTGTTACCTAAGCGTTCTAATAGCTTCTAGCTCGTTCCTTATGCGTGCACTACCCGTCCCTTACCTATGGCCCTGGAGGTATTAGGACCTCTATTTAGGGTGGTTCTAGACTGACTTATATTACTTAAAAATGAGAAATCTAGGCGACAAACAAAATACAAATAGGACTTTCACGTAAGGAAACAAATAAGGGCTCACATTGATCTCCACACATAAGCAACAAATGCACGCAATTGAATCAGCAAACTTTGTTAATTTTAGAATCATATAGGCAGGATATCTATATGAGCAGAAACAGAATGTAAAAGAAACATTTTTACTAAGGCGAGCATCGAGACCTATTAGCTTGCCTACTGATTTTATCAATCATGAATCTGGGCACTTCCAGGCAGCAAATTGTCACACTTTTTAGGCCTAGAATCATTAACAACCCTTACAGATTTGCCTAAGTAATAGCTAGAATTGGTCAAACTCAAAACTGATTAACGGAACTCTATAGGCATGGTTTCTACGAGTTTATTATAGACCTATAAAATGGTTTCTAAGTGAACTGCTGATTTTAACACATAAAGACAGGTTTTTATTCCTTTTAAGTCCTATAGGCATGCTTGCTAATTGCAGAATTGATTTAAACCCCTATAGGAATGATTTCTAAGTTGAGACTAACTTGATTTAAACTCCTATAGACAAAATTTCTAAGTTTGAAAAATGATTTCACCTATAAGCATGATATCTATTAGTTTAAATCCTATAGGCATGATTTCTAGGTTTGAACTTATCTTTATTTCCTATAAGCATGGTATCTATTAATAGTATGTAGGCGGAGCTTTAAGCAGATTGCCAGAAAAGGTTATTATTTCAAACATAATCCTATAGACATGGTCACTAATGCACGTTGAGTTAAAAATATGTATGGATCCTAGGAACAGGATTTCTAATGTAGAATTAACGGAAAAGCCTATAAACAGGATCTCTAATATGCGAGTGTAAAAAAAATACATAATTAAACAATCAAGAAAATCTTATAGGCAGGATATCTAAACAAGTAATAACACTCACAAGATTTGATCGACATAATTAAACCTATAGGCAGGATTTCTACCTAAGTTTAACAAAATAGAAGGACCCTCCCCCCCCCCTCCCAGCTTTTCACTAATCAACCCCAAATCTGTTATTAAAGAAATTGTTACAACCCAGAATGAATAAGTTATATAATAGTATCCATTACACTATAGGGAGCCTTCATAGGCCCAATATAAACCTGAGAACCAGGCCTTCTAACGGAACAGCTTTGGAGTATAGTAAAGATCCATCCATGGCACATTAAAAGTCAGGCTTCCACTGTGTCAAAGTTCCCAAAGGCCTCAAGGACCCAGGGCAATGCTCACACCAGAACTACATTCAGAAGGTAACTCATAAAAGATTGGAAAAACCATCCCCAATGTGTCAGAGTTCAAAGGAGTCTCAAGGACCCTAGGAAGTGCTCACATTGGGGGTGGTAGGAACCTAAATAACAAAGAGTAGGAGTTTGGAAAATCATTGCATAAAGGGTAAAGGGAGGGGGGACAGGTTTTAGAAATAGCTTAATTTTCAGAAGCAAACAAATTCAGATTACAGGATTGCAAACAGAACTGCACCAAGAAAAAAATAGAATCCATGGTCAGCACATAGTTCAAGCAGATTGCATGTGATTAGGTTAAATATTAAAGCAGTCATGGTTTGAACATAGAAACAAAAATAGACTGGACTTATAACATATGATTACATGCTTGTAGTACTTTATCAGGTTTAGAATAGGTTAATAAAACAAACTAAACATTACAATAACTTATGAGATTACTCATGTTATTTGAAATAACTTAGTCTTAAGTTAACAGTATTACCAAATGAAATCATATAGTCATATAAAGGACAAAATCATGCTAGGAATTGAAACAGGCTAGCCAAACAAAACATAAAAAATGAAATTGCAAAGGTTAGAGCATACCAGTTGAGAAGAAAGCAAGTAAGGTGCAGTAGCAGTTAAATTCCAGATTAATTTGGCCTTGGCTTTCAGCCGACCAAATAATAACCACTTAGTACAGAAATCAGAACAAGAGAGAACAAAGAGAACTTAGGTTTTTGTGAGAATAGTAGGATGCGGGTGTCCTCTAAAGGGAATGAGAAAGGGGTTTAAATAGTCTCAATGAGATAGACAAAATAAGGTAATGAATCAATCCTACACAAATAAGGCATGAGAATAACTTCAGAATCAATTAGAGTCGACTTCAATTAATTAACAGGACAAAATAGCATAAAATTAGGCTAGTACCACTTTAATTTAGGGAAAGCATTATATGGAATCAATCAGTAGTCAAGTACCAGATCAAATAAGGTAAGGAAATAGTTCCAGAAATTAATTAGGAGTTAGCTCCATTATCAAAGCATAAAAATCATGCCGGTAAGGGAGTTGAGGAAAGTAGTACGAGTAATAAATCACATAAATAAGGTAAGAACAGGTAAAATCTTAATAAGAAAATACTGGTACTAAAGGAAAGCTGATTTCAAAATCCAATTTAGGTAAGTAAACTCAATTAACACCTAATTGAAAGAGTTAAAGATAGACGGGCAGAAACAGTAGGATAAATAATCAAATAATCGAAACCCTAGAAATACAAAGACATATAGATGAAACTAATTAAATCAAGTAAAAATCAGTCAAACAATAAATAAACAAACCAGAGATGAAACATTTAAATGTTAAAACATTTTCTTGCAAAAATCCTTTAGAACCAAAACCCTAAAAAATCGGTCATAAAATAATAAAAGTAGTAAGAAACAGAAATATCGAAATTTTAAAGGGAAAATACCCAAAACAAACACTAAATCGTTTCTGATCTAACAAGCTCTAAGCAGATTTATCTAGGAAATAGCCAGGTTTATAGAAAAATAAACAGAAGTGAACCAAATCTGGTTTGAACCAGAGATTTGAAACCATAAAATACGAAAATATTCGTACTCACAGTTAACGGAGTAAACATAGACGAAATAGCCAGTATATGAGAGACTTTGAACCAGATTTGGTTCGAGTCTCTTGAGATTCACATCAAGTAACATAATAATTGTATAACTAGTAAAGAGATGAAGCCAAATAAGGCATGGAATCAAAGGAAAACCCCATGAATCACGAGGCAATGTGTGACGGCGGGGCTAGGGTTTGAAGGGGGTGAGAGAGAAGAGTGGAGTAGAGGATCCAAAGGCGGCGGGTGGGGTAAAATGATTTAGGGTTTAGGGGTGTTTGGTTAATTAAAAAAGGGTTGAAGGTTTAGGGCCATTGATCTTCTGAGATCAACGGCCAGGACTAGAGTTCAGGCGGGCGAGTTTAATTTTGACGGGTATGGGTATGGGTAGTTGGGTTATGGGTTAGGATAGTTGGGCTAGTTAGTATTGGGCTGGTCCGAAAAAATTTAATAAAACGACTATGTTTTAAATACCCACTTAAATTAATAAAATAATTAATAAATGATGAAAAATATTATTTGTATATGAAAATTATTTCATATAATTACTCAATATTATAAAAATATAAATATTTATTTTTCGTGTAAATAAAGTAATTATGCATGCATGGGCTATTATTGCAAAGTTATTGCAATTATAACCCAAAGATGTAAATATAATTATGCATAAAATGATTAAAGCTTAAAATAAATATAAATGATAAAAATTTAAGTAATAAAATTATATAAAATCATTTGTGATGCAATTAGTAAATAATTTAAATAATATAATGCTGGAATAAATTAATTAAAAATCTTTTAAAATTACAGAAAATTATGGAAAAATATTGGTTGATGCTCATGCACTATTTTGAAAGTATATATGTATTTTTGAAATATGAAAAAATTGGGTATCAACAGGGACCACCTCATCAATCACGAACATCTCTTTTGCAGTCGGTTGCTCTCTGTAAACTGTTTTGATCCCTCCAAGTGTGGGAAATTTCAACGCCTGATATAGTGTCGAGGGTATTGCCCTCATGTTTTGAATCCAAGGCCTCCTGAACAGAGCATTGTATCTCATATCTCTTTCGATCACGTAGAACTTTGTTTCCTGAACGGTTCCGGCAGGTTTATCTCCCCTTTAGTGGTCTCACATGCCATGTTAAACCCGTTTAAAACTCGGACTGCATGCACAATTAGGTCTTGTAGACCCAGTTGTTTTACGACCCTCGATCTGATGATATTGGCCGAGCTACCTGGATCAATTAACACACGCTTAACTTGAGATTTATTTATGAGTACAGATATTACTAGTGCATCATTGTGTGATTGCACGATGCCTTCAGCCTCCTCCTCGTTGAAAGATACGGTTCCCTCCCGTACATAATCTCGAGTCCGTTCATGGACACTTTAGTGCGCTTTAATATCTTCCCCTAGGGGATGTCAACCCTACCAATGATCATATTGATGATGTGTTGAGTCTCCTCTTGCTCAATATGCTTGTTAGAGTCTCTGTTCCTAAAGTATTTTTGGCTCGATCACTCAAAATTTCTCTAAGGTGTCCGTTATTGAATAAACAGGCTACTTATTCTCTCAATTGTTGGCAATCTTCGAACATGTTGCCGGGATTGCCATGATATTTATAAATAGGTTGGGGTCCCTTTGGGCAGGATCAGATTGTAATGGTCGAGTCCACTTAGTATCTTTGATGCGTCTGATGGCTGATACAATGCGGGAAGCATCGACGTTGAAGTTGTACTTTGATAACCTCGCTGCTTTCTTAGACCCGATGGGTCTGTCAAAACCATTTTTACTCATGAGTCCCCGGTTATTATGACCTTGGTCGCTTATTTTTTAACTTCTCACAGTGTTGCGCCCGACCCCATCACCCCTTCGATCTCCATTGTATGGTTGATAAAGATCTATTTTCGATCTCGATTCATGATATGGCTCTTTAGGATCTGTCACTAGTCCTGACGGGATAAATGGACCCGGAGGAGGCCCCGAGCTAATCGTCTTTGACCTGTTTTTTTATTGGCATCAGTTATGAACGTCGGCCAAAGTTACCTCCGGGTACTCTATCAAAGTTTGCTTCAACTGAGGTGAAGCCAATGAGCTTCGGGGATTGAGTCCTTGGGTGAAGACTTGAACGGCCCAATCATCTGTGACCGGAGGCAGATCCAACTGTTCCATTTGAAACCTCGATAAGAATTCCCTGAGCATCTCATTATCTCTTTTCTTTACCTTGAAAAGGTCTGGTTTCCTGGTCTCGACCTTGATAGCCCCGACGTGCGCTTTTAAAAAGGCATCTACAAGCATAGAAAACGAATTAATAGAATTAGGGGGAAAGTTGTGATACCATATTATAGATCCTTTCGACAAGGTCTCTCCGAACTTTTTCAGCAGAACAGATTCGATTTCATCATCTTCCAAGTCATTTCCCTTGATGACTTATGTATAAGAAGTCATATGTTCGTTTGGATCGGTTGTCCTATTATACTTCAGAAATTCGGTCATATGGATCTTCCTTGGGATCGGCTTCGGAGATCCGTTCAGAGGGAAAGGCTTTTGGACAAATCTTTTGGAATCCATGCCCTTTTGTATCGGTGGTGCTCCTGAGATTTGGTCGACCCTAGAGTTATAGGTCTCCACTTTTTTGTCGTTGGCTTCGATTTTCTTTTCTCCCGATTCTAATCGTTTTGTTAGTTCCTCATGCATCTTTTTTATCTTGGGGTTTTCCTGGGTTCTGCTTCAGACGGCCTTTCTTTGGCGGTTAATTTATGCGGGCATTTTCCCCGGATGATTCGGGCTCAACTCTGGTGGGGGCTTGGCTTTGGTTCTGCAACTGGGCTATCGCTGACTGTTGAACCTGTAACATTTCGAAAATCACGCACAAGTTGATCCTATCAGCTTCGATGTTGTGTGTACTACGGTCTATCGATCGGGCTCCCCCGTGAATGCTGTTTTCGAGGTCAGTAGGCAAGTTAGCCACGTGTGAGTTAGCATCGATCAGATCAGCGACTGGGGCTCCGTTGGGGTCATCAAGGGGCAACTTGTTGCTAGGTACCACATTTTTGTTTTCGCCATGGTGGACGGACTCAATATCCGCGTTCAAATGGGCAGATTGGGAGTTCGACATTTTTAATTTGACCTGCAATTAAAAGCTCGAAGAGTTTGTGATGGAAATTTGTATCAAATTGCCACTATTATCCTTAGCCCCATGGTAGGTGCCAAACTTTTTACCCTAAAAAACGGATAAAAATTAAATTTGTAAGTGGTGTTTTAAGGTACGTGGGCTAATTCAGTAAAAATGATAAATTGCATTAGATTAAACAGATAAGGGACGTAATAAATTGTCAAACCAATCAAGAGGAGTGATCACGGACTTAGTAACAGCTTAATGAAATGCCTGCCTTCGATCCCGGGCTCACGTTATTGATGAGTTGATGAATAAAAGTAAGAAATTTGAATAACAGTGAAAATAAGAATATATTTCCTTGATATGCGTATTACAATGTACCTAATGAATTATCAGACCCTATTTATATAGTAGAGGAGTCTTACCCTAAGTGCTATTCCACAAAAGGTAAAAATCATCCTTTTAACTAATCATCAATTTTCTGCCAGTACGTGCCGAGATTCACGCCGATATCACGTCCTTTTAATGGTCATGCTCGATTATCTGGTAATACCCTCCGAGATTTTTGGAATTCGAACTGATCCTGGGGTCGTGGCCTCGATACTCCCGAGGGCAATCGTTTTGCCTGGACTCCGGCTCGAGGGGCTCCTTGCCTCGATTCTGGTACCGTACAATCACGTCTCTTCCTCTTCCTCTGTTTACTTTATCGAAAATTGAAGCGTCCCATGAACTCAATTTCACCCTACATTGTTTGTTTTCTTTCCATTTCATCATTCAAATCCACCTCGGCTTGGTTCACTATGGAGCCACAGTTTTAACTTTTAACATTTAGATTTTTATATTCTTTAAGATTCAGAAAATATGGTGGACGAACTGGGATATGTCCATGAACTAAATTAAAACCTATTATACGTATAATATTTTATACAACACGTTCTTCAACCTGCCAAGTTGCATTATTTTTTTAATAAATCATATTAAAAAGTAATAAAATTTTATTCTCTAGCTTTGGTCTCTACAATTGACAGAGAAGATTTGCAGGTTTTTGGGGAACTTGTTGGCTTCTTTCGGCAAAAGGTTTCGGGTATTATATCGCATTTGTGGACTGCAAACATCATTGCTGACACACTTGATCAGGTACTGATAAGTATGGAACACCGTTGACGAGAAGTTCAATTATGTTACCAAGAGTATGGGTTCGATCAATGGTCCGTACCTGATATTTTAGGGGTTCGGAACTTAAATATGGTCTTTTTAAATTCAAAAGATTGAAATAAGTGAAAAAAAACGTTATACCTTAACGTTCGTTTTGGTATAGCGTCATTTAAAAGGGTGCTATATATATAATACCTTTCATAAAGGCGCTATGTCTACTTTGACAAGACTGGCAGATATAAAAGGCGCTATACATATTTTGTGGGCCCACCAATGACTCTTCTGCGTTTAACTGACATAACAATAATTCAAATGGGGATAGAGCCCTTTTAAAGGGCGATATACCTCAAAAAATTCGACCCCTCGGATTGAGCATTGCCTTATTTAAAGGCGTTAAGGATTTTGCAAAAATTCATTCAGAAATTTTCTCAACTCCTGTTAAATTTTTCTTTTTGTTAAATTCTCAAGCATTTTGTCATAATGTCTGAAAAGCGAAAAGCAAAGGTTTCATTATATTTGGGGGATGAGGTTGTGGTGGCGAATAACTCAGTGAACTATAGTTTATCTTCACAGTGTCATGTTAAGTTGCCACTTACAATGGAGTACGATAGACTGGTATCTTTGTTGTGTAAAAAAATGAGTGTGAGCAAACGTTCGGAGAACCTTAAAGTAACCGAAAGATATCTGTATTTTGTCACTCCGCAAGAGGTTGCTTGCTACACTGAGTTTAACATCGAGGATGATGAAATGGTGTGTAACAAGGAGTTTTTGCATCAGCGACAGGTGCAAAAAAGAACGCGTATACGGAACCAAATGGATGTTCGTAATACCGTTTATGCGCACAAAATGTGGTATATGCTTGCAAACAGGACACGACCGTCGAAAATATCTTTCAGCTGGTTTGGGTGGCGGTGGTAATCCAGCTCCTGGTGGAAGTTCATCTAATGTGCCCAACTATCAAGGATACACGTAACGTTTTGTTTTCTTAATGTGGTTGTAATAAGTGTATGTACTTGTTTATATTTCAAATAAAATTATGTTTCCATTGCTGTCAAATCTTATTGATATTTGACATTTTCATTAGAGTAAACTAATGAATTTCTCCCTCCCGTTCATGTTATCAAAAATAATATTGGATTAAAAACCCAAACTTATTACGTTGACTTTCGAATTTCAATCTAAAATTATTAGAAAACTACACTGTCGAAAGAGGAAGATGTTTGATATATATATATATATATAGTCATATTCCCATATGTAATAGGATAGCGTGGTTAAATACTACCTTATGTGTGTTGTCTTGTCAACCTGAAAAGCTGCCCGCCTGTAAAAAGTTGTATTGTATCCGAAAGAATCTTTAACGCGCGAAGTATAGCGCGGTTAAATACTACGTTATGTGTTTTGTCTTTCCTATAAATAACTAGAGCATTTTAGTTATTATCTGCGCTTAACCAAAACAAATAGCAAAACTTTCCATAAAAGCAGGATTTTTTTTTTGCATTAACAAATGTTTGGACGCAATTATGTACCAATGTACTATGTGAAAACGTTGTATGGTGAAGGAATATTGGTCCGATGGTCATGTTGAGCGCAGATACTGAATGTGTGAAAACAGGTTTGGAGGCAATGACTGAAATTATTGTAATTTTGAGGTATGACTTGATGAACCCTGTAAGCAGGTATGCTACAAACGATCTTTGTAGTATCTTTCGGATATGAGCTGTCAATATAAACGCCGTGAGTCTGAAATAAAATGAGAAAATGCGTCATTTAAGGAGAAACTAAAAGAGGTAGAAGAAGAAAAAAAATAGATTGTTGGAGAAATTTAAGTGGTTGAAGCAGAGAATAATGGGCGATAGTGATTAAACAAACACATGTATATGTTGAGTGTAGTATTTTATCTTTATGCTTTCCATATCATGTATTTTCATTAGTTGTACTGAATTTAAATTATGTTAAGTTGCTATATTTTTTTTTGTGTTGTAGTATTAAAATAACGAAGAACCGGAAAAATAAAAACATAATGTGCATATAATGTAAACAAAAAAAATTGTTGCTATTATTTACATAAAATAGTATTTACATAAAATACAAAAAAATCAATGTGTCACACAACTGTGTGCTTCAATGCAGCGGCTGGCCTGAGGCGCATCCCAAACCGCCTGGCTACGCTATCAGGATCATCCTCATCACGTCGCCTCTTTATCGCAGGATGGCTGCAACATGATCGTCAGTAGTGCTAGCAGGATCGGTAGAAGCGGTCGTCGGTCCAGTAGTAACCTACAGAAGAATAAGTCGGATCAGTATATGAAAATATATATTAGCAATGTACGTGTTAAGTTACAAAAATTTAAATTGTCTTACTGTGGTCTCATCGGGATCCTGAATATAATCATCTGTCACAGCCAAGTCAGCATAGCACAAAGTGTCTTCCGTGACGGGCGAGGATGAAACCTTAATAAGAAAATTATAAAGTTATTTATCGCTAATCAATGAGATAAAAACAAATTTAAATTTAATAGTAATACAAACATACTTGCGCCTGTAAAAGATCCCCAGCACCCCTCAATGATGAGCCATAACTCAGCCGACGCCCATTATCCACATCTCGGGTCGGCCGATCCTCAGCGGTCGATGGGCCTGGAAAGTATTGATCCCAATCCTCTCCGGTAATGCTCGTGCCCGTGATCAACAATGGATCTGACAGGGTCACCTGCGACGTCTCTAGAGTGAGTTGTAGCTGAAGGTTGTATGACGACATGTTGTTGTGATGCTTGTCTGGCTCATGGAGGTCACCTGGCTGATCAGCTCCAACATCCTCAACAGGTGCCTCAACGCCCCCTTGCTGGGGACCACCTCCTCGCCGGCCCCCACGACTCCGTGGGACAGCCCTGCCTCGTGGGATATCCCTACCTCGTGGGACAACCCTACCTCGATGGTATTGCTCTGGCGCCACATAAGTAGGGTCGTGTCCTAAGCGCTCATCCTCTCGTGCTCGCCGCAGTGTCCGGGCGGTGTCGATACAAGTTGCGGATGGCCAAACTAGCGAAGTACCCGTCGGTGGCATGATGCTCCACAATATCAAGGCACATCATGGGGACGGAAGAGCTCGAAATAAGTCGGCCGGCCGAGCAATAATCGGGCAAGGCAGCTATCAGCGCGTTGTTGTATGGCGTCCAGATGAACTTTTAAGTAACAACAGAAAATGTAAGTATACGCAACACATGTGAAGCTATGCCAATTAAACTTAGGTATACATTTACTTGTGCGCCCTCCAGAAAATCCAACAAATACCTGCACAAGGGGAGATTATGTCGAGCCTCATACTCTCGTCCATATCCCTGCGGAGAACCCACCTCCTAGCTAGAGGGGGAAACAGAGGTGGTACATCCAGAGTTAATGGTGGTAGAGGTGGATACAACTGCAAAAGCCGCTCCCAGGCCCAAACCTAATATACAAAGTTGACGTAAAATATAAGATATATTTTTACTAGGTATGTTATAATGAATAGAGTATTCGAATATGTTGTCACCTGTAGTAGTGGAAAAAATCCAGCAACGTCACGCTGGGTGCCCATGCTCGCCCGGCACATCTGCCTGTACAAGTAGGCGAGAACAGCAACACCCAGCTGTAATGGGGTAAATCATCTAGCCGCTCAAGATGATAAAGAAATATCAAGCTGATTAGGTTCCTCGAAGTGTTCGGGAACAAGACCCCTCCAAACATAAATAGTAGCAGCAACCTCGTGTACCGGTGAATATGCAGATCCGATGTATCGCCAGTGATGTCAGGGTGCAATATCTCCAAATGGTCTCGGATAGTCGTCAACTGCAGATGATTGGCCCCAGCCAGTGCATTCTTATCTTGTGGCCAGAAACCAATGAGCTGTTGCTAAACTTGTTAATCGGGTCGGGCTGACCCGTTTACAACCCGGCTCAACCCGTTACTGTAGCATATTGGGGCAGGCTGGGATGGGTTGGGCAGGGAGCGTGTTTTAGACGAACAAATTTTGGATACTGGTGCACCAGAACTCCTTAAGCCCGATGACCCGCTAACGGGTTTTTAACGAGCTGCAGCCCGGTTCAGCCCGGAATCCATTACAAAAAAAAATTATTTTATGGACCGTTGCCAACGGTCAAATTCAACAATGACCGTTGGCCAACAGCCCTTTATTGCAGAAATGGCCATTTCGGCCTACCCCTTAAGAAAGTAGCCCCCCCCCCCCCAACCCTAATATTTGATAAATTATAATTTTAACCTTTTAAAAACTATAAATAGTCCCCCTTCTTCTTCATTATTCCTCAAAATTCACTCTCTTACTACTCTAATTCTCTCTCATTTCTGTCTTGATATTATTGATTATTGTTCTTAAATTTTCAATTACTTATTATTTCAAGTTTCATCAAATATTTAGTTTAGCCATTACAAAATTATTATTATCAAATATCAAGTATTCAAGTGAAGTATGGTATCAAGTACTATCAACTATCAAGTATCGGGTCTATCAATTGAAGTTTGATTTTTGATATCAAAATTAGTACGGCATCGGGAATTCCGGTACACTCGTTTCATCTCTTTCTTTTCTTTGATGTATACTTATTTTATTATTTAAATTATTAATTTAATTTACATAATGGATTTACTTAGAGCAGCCAAAAAGTCGTGCACTGATAGAGGTGGTAGTAAGAAAACTTTCAAAAGATCAAGAGGTGGTGTTGGTTCTTCTAGTAACTTTACTCATATTTCTGAAAGTTCACCTGAAAATTCAAATTTCAGATTTAAACTTTAAAGTTTTAACTTCAAAGTTTAATTCTAAGCCTTAAGAGTTTGCAAACACTTAAGTACCAATAACATTGAATAAGAAAAACAAAAATTAATTAATATATATATATAGCCCGGCCCGACCCGTCCGAACCCGTAAAGACCGAACCCGGACGGGTCCCAAAAACCCGAAAAAAACCAACCCGCTATCCGAGCCCGCTAACCAACCCGGTCCGTTAACGGACGGGCTGTTTTCTTTTTGTGTTCAGCCCGTCCAAACCCGCCCGTTAAAGACCCATAGCTGTTGCTGCATGTCCAGGTACTGCCCACATGTCATCTCTCTCATGTCCTACGGTAGAGCAACGAGGTGTCCATCAACTGGCAGCCCATATATAACCTCCATGTCCTGCAGTGTGATGGTTGCTTTGCCAATGGGCAAGTGAAATGTGTGTGTCTCCGGTCGCCACCGCTTTATCAGAAAGTCCTACTCTCCTAACGTGGAGAGTCTGGGCCAGTAACTCTCTCGCTCATATGTGGGCGGACCTATGATCGCCTTGTAATGGTAGTAGCTCATCGCTGGAAGGTCCGGGATGCATAAGCGGCACCTCCATATCGTCTACTGTAAATTAAACAACATTAATTGCATAGTTTTATAATTTTATATTTTTGTTTGTAAATTAAATAATTAATTTTTATAATTATACAATATTTAATTAGTAAGTATTCACATATAGGTTTCAGGCTCGATATTTGAGGCCTAGTAGCACCAAGATATCCTGAATTCTTGTATGTGTTAGTTTTATTATTTTACATGTTAGTTTTATAATTTTATATATTTGTTTCTAAATTAAATAATTAATTTTTGTAATTATATAATATTTAATTATTAAGTATTCACATATGAGTTCCAGGCTCGATATTTGAGGCCCAGTAGCACCACGATATCCTGAATTCTTGTATGTGTTATTTTTATTATTTTACATGTTAGTTTTATAATTTTATATGTTTGTTTGTAAATTAAATAATTAATTTTTATAATTATATAATATTTAATTATTAAGTATTCACATATGGGTTCTAGGCTCGATATTTGAGGCCCAGTAGCACAAAGATATCCTGAATTCTTATATGTGTTAGTTTTATTATTTTACATGTTAGTTTTATAATTTTATATGTTTGTTTGTATTAAATAATTAAGTTTTATAATTATACAAGATTTAGTTATAAAGTATTCACATATGGGTTCCAAGCTTGATATTTGAGGCCCAGTAGCACCAAGATATCTGGACAATATTGATACTTTCTCATGTTATTTTCTTACGATCGTTGACTAGAATTGAACAAAGTTTGTGTTTTATCTATCAGTTATTTTGACGTACTTTTGAGTATAAGAGATACTTAAACTACAGGGATACTACGCTAAGAGGAACTAAATTTTACTATGCTAAAATGGCACTATATTACTAGTCTTTAAGCAAATAAATAATCTAAACTAGATAAAAATAATAAATACATTCACGAAAATACATATAAAACAGTAAAAGTAACTTATTAACATATTTTTTAACAAATAATAATAATTTCTCAATTTTAAATATTTTTTTAGTATACTAATATTTTAGTACGGATAAAAATAACATACCCGTTGAATCGTAAGAAAAACACAAAACAACATAGAACACATTAAAAATAACTAATATGCATTTTTTATACGAGTTTCGACAAAAACTAAATCGGAATACCTTGATTTATGTTTTTTGAAAAGTTGAAGATTTGAATACAAAACGAACAACCCACAATGAGAGAAGGCTTAGCTAGGATGTGGAACCAAGAATCTTTACTTTTTGTGGGACAGGTGGAGTCCACTCTTTTGGGTCGTTACTGGGGAGGTTGGATCACTGCTGTGAAATTAAAAGGGGGGGGGGGTTCTGTTTTGAACGCGGGGGAAGGGAAGGAAACGACTATTTGAAGGGGTATAGCGCTATACTTCGACGTCTTATCCGCTTCAAGATACCGCTATATTAAAGGACGCTATACCTTAACGTCCAAAAATGGACGTTAAGGTATAACGCCCTTTAAAATGGTTAAAGGACGCTAGTTTGGTCACTAAATTTTTTTTTCATTTATTTCAATTTTTTGAGTTTAAAAAGATCACATGTAAATTCCGGACTCGTACTTTTGCTCCCTGGGCTTTCAATGATATGTAATTGACTCGGAGAAATAATTAAATCGGTCAACATTACATAAGGTCCTTTTGATAAAATTCTTTTGAATGGAATTTTTCATTGTTGTTCTAGAATTTTTGAAAGCTAAATAAGGTCACTAGTCATTATTTCGTGCATTCGAATGTATTTACGTAGCACACTCGTTGTTGGAATCCGTACCTAGAAAGCTTTGTAGCTGCTTTACGGCTAGCTGAAGTGCTTGTCCTTGTTAAGTAGATTGCAAATTCTATTGAATGGAGCTGCCCATTTTAGATAAAACAGATTGAGACAAAAAGAATTGTCAGGAATACTGCAGAACTTATTGTCCTTCTTAAAGTTGGTGTAATACACGCAAATTCTTCGTTTTCAAGAAAAGCTTCTTTCATTTAGTTCTCTTTTATATTCCTATATAAGGCTATTTTTGTGTTGATAATTGTTTAACTCAAAAATTAGTTTCAGAATAAAATCATTGAATTTATAGTTAATGAGGTTACTAGCAATCAATCCAATTTAGAGCTTAATTAGTTGAATGAATCAAATAATTAGACTAAATGGACAATAAACGACAACTAGGGGTGTTCAAACCGAACCGAAAAATCGTACCAAATCGAAAAATCAAATTAAACCGATAAAAAAAAATCCGACTAAATTTGTTTGATTTGATTTAGTACTGAATAAACAAAATCGACATATAAATAAAAAATATTTTTATATATACTTTTGAGACTTTATATAAAAAAAAAAAATTATAAGATGTCAAGATACATTTGAGATCCTCTCATGGGATGTAATATTTAATAGAACTACAAAGTGCATTCATTTTTCTTTACATTAAATAATGGATTGTATAACCTTCTTATTAAGTGTTTCGTCAATCAACTATTTGTTCTTTCATATTCATATGTGTTACCCTAAAAAAAGGATAACAATTGAATTTGTTTGTGGTTTTAAGGGTACGTGGATTAATTCAATACAAACAATGAATCATGTTAGATTAAACGGATAAAGAAGGTAATAAATTATCAAACCATTTGAGGAGGGTGATTCCAGACTTAACAATAGCCTTAATGAAATAACCGCCCTCGATCCCGGACTCAAAATGACCAACCACTGAAGAACAAGAACAAGAAATTTGAATAACAACATAATATATTTCCTTGATATGCGTGTTACAGTGTGTTTTACGAATAATCAGACCCCCTCTATAAAGTAGAGGAGTTTTATCCTAAGTACAATTCTATGAAATGTAAAAAATCTTTTGTTTAATCAATCACCGGTTCTCTATCGATACGTTCTGAGATCCACGTCGTGATATCCGGCTGGTCACGGATATCACGGTCTTTTGTTGGTCGTGCTTGGTTACCTAGTAGTGTTCTCCAAGGCCTTTGGGATTCGAACCGAACTTAGGGTCATGGCCCCGATACTCCCGAGGCAGGGTGCTTTGCCTAGAACCCGGCTCGAGGGGCTCTTAGTCTTGATTTTGGTCCCCTATCGTTACTTTTTTTGCTATGTTTTCTTCATCGTAAGGCGAGGCATCTCATGGGCTTGGTCATACCCGTATACATCTATCTCCGAGGGGACTGATAAAACTCGTACAATGGGCCAGCAAAGCCCCATTTTCAAGCATTGATGAGCACCTGGATCGGGGTTGGCAGGGACGCTTTGTCTGGGTGAGGATCGCCGACCTAATACTTGCCGAATTTAGGCCATTCCCTAAGAAGTGGAATGTAGCACGTAAGTGTCCTTTTCCTTTAGATGCCAATTTTATGTTTTACCTCCCTTTTCCTCATCGGTATTTTCTGTGGTGCAGCCCTTACTCGAGCCCCAAACTCCATTCCTCGGCTCAAGAAGTGGATCATGGGCATTTGTTTGCAGATGCCTTATGTCGAGCGCTCGTGGCGCGAGCTTTCGAAGGTCCACTGGGGGCCCGTTCCCACGGTAAAATTTCTTTTCCTGAATAGGTAGCACTAGGATTTCTTTTTCAGCACTATGTTCTCATTCCCTCTTCTCTTTTTGCAGGTTTGCCTAAGACCGTTGAGCTTAGGCCCTTAGTAGGGGACGAAAACCTGCCCGCTGATCCTTTTGCTTCGGGGCAGCCCAGGGCCGCAGCAAGAGAGAAGAAAAGAAGTAGGACTCTGAGTTCCCCGAGCCCGGAGAAAAAGAAGCCAAGGAGAAGGTTGGCTCGTAAGCCAAAGGAAAGCTCCAGATTTCGAGTGAATGACTCAGACTCGCTTTACCGGCTCAGGGACGATCCAGAGGAGGACAAACTTTTTGTAGCCTGCAAGTCGTCCGTACCCGAGGAGCGGGTGGCAACCGAGGGGGAAACAACAAAGGCTAATCCCCCTCAGGTTCAGGAGGCTGGTGCAGAAGTGAGGGCCGAAACATCTTGAGACACCGGCTCCACCCCGCCCGGTGTTATAGAAATTTTGGGGTCGCCTTCAGTTACAGAGTCCATGTTTGATGAAGCCCGAGCAGCGAAGGAGCGATCCAACGAAGAGGTTCATGGTGCGGGCGATCCCCTCCGTTGCTTTTTTGATGGTATGGACTCAACCACTCTAGAAGACTTCTCCAAGTTGGGTGATTTAGAGGTGCAGAGGAAAAGCTCATCCTCGGAGGTCGGTGGGCCGAACTCGAGCCCAAAGTTGATCAATCGGTTCCTCGCCCCGAGCATAGATACCGGTCGGAAGCGGTCGGTTATCATCACCGTCCTAGAGGATGCCCGTGTTCTTTCCACCATTGTCGGAGTAGCTAGACGGTGTCTGGTAACGGAAGAAGATCAGAAAAAAATGAACGAGGTGGAAGCGACATGCATGTTCAACGAAGAACAATAGGCGTTGAACCGGGTAAGGTGTCATTACACTCTTTTGTCTTCGAATTTAGTTTTTTGATAGCTCTCATGCCTTCTCCTTTTCATATATTTGCAGGCCTTGGTACTCCATCATGAAGCCTTTCTCTCGTATGGGCTAAGGTTAACCAGCTCGAGGCTAAGGTCAAGGAGCTTGCTGATAAGATGGACATGTATAAGCTTCTCAGCGAGCAACGCAAAGATGAAATCAAGAATCTCCGGGTTGAGTTGGACGCGACTCAGAAGGAACATGCCGACCTGGTGGAATAGGTAAGATATTTGAAGTTAGCGATCACGAGTTAGAGATGGCGACTAACGGTCAAAACCCACAGGTTCAATAGAAGGTTGATCAGATCGACCAAATTTCAGCTGAGATGGACGAGGTCAAGGCCATAATAGAAGAGTGGAAGGGAAAAATGGACCGATTAGTTTCGGAAAAGGAGACTGCTCGGGAGCAGTTGGCCTCAGTGGAGGTCCAAATTCAAGTGGTGAGGGAGAATGCCAAGGACCGGGCCTAAAAATTAAAGACCTCCAGTATCAACTGGGCTCGACCAACGTTGAACGAGATGGCAAGGAGCTTAAAATAGCCAAGTCAGTGACGGAAACAACCAGGGCCGATGCTAAAAAGATGGTGGCTCAGTATATAGTTGATGCTGAGGCAGCCCAGGACCGCTTGAAAGTCACTGTTGAGTACGTGAACTGGCAGTCCCGAAGAGAGGCTCTCAAAGAGGTCCATGCCCGAGGTTTCGACCTGTTGGCCGAGATCGATGATGCTAAAAGGATCGAGGTCAAGAAGATGGCTGACCCCGAGGACGAGGAAGGCTATGAGGGCTCTAGAGAACCCGAAGGCGCAGAAGACCCCGATGGCTCCGGTGATGAGGCTGGCTCTGGCGGAGATTAGGCTTAGGTGCCTTAGAGATTTTTCTTTTGTTTTTGTATTTTGTTCACTTTTTTTAGGCCATTTTGGCTTTGTAAAGATATTTATTGGAATATATATATAAGGCTTTTCTTTGGAAATTTTGAGTTTGTTTCGTTTGGTTTCTTCTTTATGATTGCAAAGATTTCAAATGCCGTAGCATGAAATAAAACGTAGTAATAGGGTCTTCTTCGGAGGTTCAAACAAGCTCGTTCTCGATGTAATTTTCTTTAAAACTTGTGGGGGCTTGGTATGACCGGAAGCTTTCCCCAAGGTGCTTACTTAAATGTTTTTAGATTATAGTTTTTCCGAGGGAAGCCTTTGAACCAGTTTGGAATTTTTGAAGGCCTTATGGTTTGATTATCGGTCTTGGACGTCTCCGAGCCGTTTCTAGGATGGATGTATCCTTTTAAGTTCGGTATTGCCTCATAGGCTTTGTATCCCAGGGATTCGATACCCGAGCCGTCCGAGCATGCCTAGGACGACAATCCCCTAGTGGGGGTGATCTCTTGGATCCGGATAGGGGCGGCCCTTTGGGCTCAATATCTATCCTTAAGGAAAAATGTAATAGTATTAAGGGACAAAATATGTATCCGCAAGGTAGGAACTTTCTTTTATTTTTGTGCACAACATACGAGACTGAAAATGTGTACAAACTGCATATTATGGCTTAAGTGGTCTATGTGGGCACGGTTCATTTGACCATTTCGCCCTTACAATAAATTCTATCCACCGTGATCCGAGTGTTCGAGCACAAATTTCCTTCCTTGCTAAAATCAATATCTGAGGGTGATGGCCCCCAGTATTCGAGGTCGATCATTGAGAGGGATCGGATACTGTTGATGCGACCCTTGACTCTGGTTCGTAGACGATCTTTAATTCTAAGTTAGCACAATCTACTATTGCCTCGTTAAAAACCTTACCGGGAAACTCATTTGGGACAAAAATGGTTCAAGGAAAAAAGAGTGCAACACGTGGTTTCGGACCTAATAGTTGCATCATTCTTTGGTCGTTGCCTGCAAGTGTTAGTCCAGTTAGTAAAATAATTAAAGAAAAGAATGAATGGGGTCGTACCTTAGTAATAGTATCGTTTTAAGTAGGTTACATTCTATTTATTCAGTAGTCGCTCACTGTTTCCTGCTTCGAGTTTGTATGATCCTTTGTCGGTAATATCGATAATTCGATATATACCCTTCCCAATTCGGTCCCAGCTTCCCTTCGTTCGGGTTTCGGGTGTTCAATGTCACGTTTCTTAACACCAAGTCCCCGATATTGAAGTATCGGAGGTTGGCTCTCCAGTTGTAATACCTTTCGATCCGTTATTTTTGGGCGGCCAACCGGACGAGGGCGGCCTCGCGCCTCTCGTCCAATATTTCCAGGCTCGTGCTCATGGCTTCATTTTCTGACTCTTTGATCGCATATCAAAAACTGAAACTCAGTTATCCTACTTCGACCAGTATTAGTGCTTCAGCACCATAGATCAACGAGAACGGGGTGACTCCGATACTAGATTTTGAGGTCGTACGATATGCCCATAGGACTTCGGGAAAAACCTCCTTCCCTTTTCCTTTGGCGTCGGTCAATCTCTTCTTAAGGTTTTGGAGTATAGTCTTGTTCGTAGACTCCGCCTGCCCATTCCCACTAGAGTGATAGGGTGTTGATAGGATCCTTTTGATTTTATGGTCCTCGAAAACTTTTTACTACCGATGAACTGCTTTCCATTGTAGCATACGATCTCGGCCGGCATTCCGAACCGACATATTATGTGGCTCAAATAAAATCAATAACTTTTTTTTCCCTAACTTTCTCAAATGCCTGGGCTTCGACCCATTTAGAAAAATAGTCAGTCATAACTAGTATAAATTGAGCCTTACCAGGTGCCCATGGCAGGGGACCGACGGTGTCCATTCCCTTTTTCATGAACGGCCAAGGTGACAAGACCGAATATAGTAGCACCCCGGGCTGATTGATCATCAGTGTGTGCCTCTGACATCTGATCCAATCGCATTTTTTACGAACTTCTTCGCATCTTTTTCCATGTCGATCCAGTAGTAGCCGGCTCTAATTATTTTACGAACCAGCGATTCGACACCCGAATGGTCCCGCATGTGCCTTCATGAACTTCCCTCAAGACATATTGCATCTCTCGATCCAAATATATGGCGTGTGGGCCATCGAACGTTCTCCAGAATATGGTGTTTTCTTCGGACAAGCTAAACCTGGCTGCCTTTGTGCACAGAGCTCTCAATTTTTTAGGATCCGAGGGAAGCTTCCCGGTATTCAAGTAATCTATATACTTGTTTCTCCAGTCCCAAGTGAATCTTGTCATGTTTATCTTCGTCCACTACCGATTTCATGAGTTGTACGATCATTCCCAAGCTGAATTCATCATCATCAACCGACGATCCCAAGTTAGCAAGAGCATCGTCTTCGCTGTTTTGATCCTAAGGTACATGTTGTAGGATCCACTCCTTGAACCCATGTACCGTTACTTGTAGTTTATCCAGGTACCTTCGCATTCGTTCCACTTTTACTTCGAACGACTCATTGACTTGGTTCACCATAAAGGGGGAATTCACTTAGATTCGATCACCTCGTCCCACAGGCTTTTAGCTAGTTCGAGACCCACAATCATGGCCTCATACTCGGCCTCGTTGTTAGTCAATTTTACAGTTATAATAGATATCCTAACTACATTACCCGTAGGTGACTTCAACACGATGCCAAGTCCAGACTCCTTTGCGTTCGAGGAACCGTCCGTAAAGAGATTCCAAATCCCCGAGGAAGTCTCTGAGTTCAACAACAATTCCCTTTTTGACCTCGGGTATTAGGGCCAGTGTGAAGTCGGCCACGAAGTCCGCCAAAATTTGAGATTTAATGGAAGTTCGGGGTCGATATTCAATATCGTATTCATTGATTTCCACGACTGATTTGGTCAATCGTCCCGAGAGCTTGGGTTTATGAATTATGTTTCTCAATGGGTAAGTAGTCACGACACATATGGGATAGCATTGAAAATACGATTTTAATTTCCTAGAGGCGCTTAGCAAAGCGAGCGCCAATTTCTCCAAGTGAGGATACCTAGTTTCGGCCTCACCTAGAGTCCTGCTAACATAATAGATAGGAAATTGCGTACCTTCCTCTTCCCGGACTAGGACTCCACTTACCGCTATCTCGGATACCGCTAAGTACCGGTACAACTGCTCGTCTGCTTTCGGAGTATGAAGCAAAGGTGGGCTCGAAAGGTACCGCTGAGTTCTTCCAAGGCTTGTTGGCACTTCAGGGTCCATGTGAAGTTATTCTTCTTCTTCAATAATAAGAAGAACCGATGGCTCTTGTTGGAGGACCTTGAAATGAATCGACCCAAGGCGGCTATGCGCCCGGTTAACCTTTGAACGTCTTTGACATTGTCCACCACAGGAATATCCTCTATGGCCTTGATCTTGTCAGGATTGATCTCGATTCCTCGATTGGACACCATGAATCCGAGGAATTTCCCAGACCCTACTCCGAATAAGCATTTCTCCGTGTTCAACTTCATATTGTATTTCTTCAATATATTGAAGGTTTCCTGTAAATGTTTCAAATAGTCCTCTGCTCGCAGGGACTTAACCAACATGTATTCAATATAACCTCCATTTATTTTCCTATTTGCTCTTCGAACATCCAATTTACTAGGCGTTGGTAAGTGGCACCGACGTTTTTTTAGTCCAAATGGAATTACATTATAACAGTAGGTGCCGTATTTAGTGATGAAGAATGTTTTTTCCTGGTCGCCCGAGTCCATCCGAATTCAGTTGTACCAGAAATAGGCATCGAGAAAGCTAATGGATCTCATGGTCGGTCGTCGCATCGATCATGTGGTCGATGTTGGGCAAATGAAAAGAATATTTGGGGCATGCCTTGTTCAAGACTTTATAATCTACACAGATTCTTAATTTATTTCCCTTTTAGGGACTATTACTACATTTGCTAACCAATTTGGGTACTTAACTTCCCGAATGAATCTTATTTTAAGGAGTTTAGATACCCCGTCTTTGATGAATGCATGCTTAACGCTGGGCTCAGGCCTCCTTTTCTGTTTGACTGGGTGGAACTTCGGATCCAGGCTCAGCTTATGAGTAGTTATTTTCTGCATGATCCCAGTCATGTCAAGGTGGGATCAGGCAAAACAATCTATGTTAGTTATAAGGAATTCAATGAGTTTTTTCTGAGCTCGGGACTTAACCCCGTGCCCAGGTATACCTTCCGATTGGGCAAGCGCTCGATTAATATGACTTGCTCCAGCTCCTCGACCGTTGATTTGGTGGCATCGGTATCGTCTGGGGCTATGAAAGACCTGGGAACTCTGTAGTCGTCATCCTCGCCCGTTCCATGATTTTTCTGCTCGGTCGGGGTCGGTATCGGTGATTTCTATTTGGTTTCTTACTTGGTGATCAAACTCGGGTTCTTCCATGTTGAGAGTGCGGATATCATGACCACCCCCTCAACCGCGAACATCTCCTTTGCGGCCGGTTGTTCTCTGTAAATTATTTTAACCCCTCCCTGTGTTGGGAATTTCAACACCTGGTGTAGTTTCAAGGGCACTACCCTCATGTTGTGAATCCATGGCCTCACGAATAGAGCATTGTATCTCATATCTCTTTCGATCACGTAGAACTTTGTTTCCTGAACGTTCTGGCGATTTTCACCGGTAAGGTTATCTCCCCTTTAGTGGTCTCACATGCCATGTTGAATCTTTTTAGAACTCGGATTGCAGGCACAATCTAGTCTCATAGACGCAGCTGTTCTACGACCCTCGATATGATGGTATTGGCCGATATACCTGGATCACTTAACACACGGTTAACTCAAGATTTATTTATGAGTATATATATTACCACTGCATCATTGTGCGGTTGTACAACGCCTTCAGTGTCCTCGTCATTAAAAGATACGGTTCCTTCTGGCACGTAATCTCGAGTTTGTTTCTCCCTTTTGATGGACATTTTGGTGCGCTTTAACATCGGCCCCTAGGTAACGTCGACCCCACCGATGATCATGTTAATGACGTGCTGAGTTTCCTCCTGCTCGATCTGCTTATTGGAGTCCCTATTCCTGAAATGATTTTTGGCTCCATCGCTCAGGAATTCTCGGAGGTGTACGATGTTGAATAATCAGGCTACTTCCTCTCTTAGTTGCCGGCAACCTTTAGTTCTGTGGTCGTGAGTGCCATGATATTTACACATTAGGTTGGGGCCCCTTTGGGTAGGATCAGATTGTAAAGGCCGGGGCCACTTGGTGTCTTTGATGCATTTGATGGAAGATACGATGGCAGTAACATCGACGTTGAAGTTGTATTTCGATAACCTCGGCGGTTACTTAGGCCCGATAGGCCTGTCAAAACCGCTTTTGCTCATTAGTCCCTGGTTATCTGACCTCAGTCGCTTCTTCTTTCACTTCTCGCAAAGTTTTATCCAGGCCCATTACCTCTTCGATCTCTATTGTATGGTTGATACCGGACTCTATTTGATCTTGGTTCACGATCAATGTCTCTTTTGGATATGCCACTAGTTCTGACGGGATAAACGGACCCGGAAGGGGACCCAAGCTGATCATTTTAAGGCCCTGACTTTTATTGGTACCAGTTATGGACGTCGGCCCAAGTTACTGCCAGATATTCTATCAGATTTTGCTTCAACTTCTATGAAGCCAATGATCTTCGAGTATCTAGTCCTTGGGTGAAGGCTTGAACGGCCAATTGTCCACGATCGGAGGCAGGTCCATTCGTTCCATTTGAAACCGGGATACGAATTCCCTGAGCATCTCATTATCTCTTTGCTTCACTTTGAAAAGGTCTGACTTCCTGGTCTCGACCTTGATGGCCCCGGCGTGTGCTTTCACGAGTCTGCAAGCATAGGAAATATGTTAATAGAATTAAGGAGTAAGTTGTGATACCACATCATAGCTCCTTTTCACAAAGTCTCTCCGAACTTTTTCAGCATGGCGAACTCGATCTCATCATCTTACGAGTCGTTCCCCTAGATGGCGCACGTGTAGGAGGTCACATGTTCATTTGGGTCAGTTGTTCCGTTATTCCTGTAATTTCGGGCATGCGGAACTTCTTTGGGATCGACTTCGGAGCTGCGCTCGGAGGGAAAGGTTTTTGAATAAACTTCTTAGAATTCAGGCCCTTCGATATCGGTGGTGCTCCTGGGATTTGGTCGACCCTGAAATTGTAGGTTTCTACTTTTTTGTCATTAGCTTCGATATTATTTTCTCCCGATTCCACCCATTTTGTCAGTTCCTCAAGCATCTTTATAATCTCGGGGTTGGTTTTGGGTTCAACTTCACTTGGTCTTTCTACGATTGGTTCATTTCTGCGAGCGTTTTCCCGGGATGGTTTATGCTCGACTCTACTGGGGGCGTACCTCTGGTTCTGCAACTGAGCTATCGCTTCTTGTTGAGCCTGCAACATTTCGAAGATTACTCACAAGTTGATCCCATCACCTTCACCGTCGTGTTTATTTTGGGCTACAGATCGGACTCCCCCACAGATTCTATTCTCAGGATCGGTAGGCAAGTTTGCATTGATAGCCACATGTGAGTTAGTGTCAATTAGGTCCGCAACTGGAACTCCGTCGGGGTCGACAGGGGGCACCTCGTTACTGGGTACCACATTGTTGTTCTCACCATGGTGTCCAGACTCAGCATCCACGTTCAAAGGGGCAGATTGGGAGCTCGAAATTTTAAGCCTTGGAGAACAAGTGAAAAATAGGGTATGTTATGGGAATTCGTATCAAATTGCCACTATTATCCTTAGCCCCACGGTGGGCGCCAAACTGTTTACCCTAAAAAATGGATAACAATTGAATTTGTTTGTGGTTTTAAGGATACGTGGATTAATTCGACACAAATGATAAATTGTGTTAGATTAAATGGATAAGGGAGGTAATAAATCATCAAACCACTTGAGGAAGGTGATTCCAGACTTAACAACAGCCTTAATGAAATAACTGCCCTCAATCCTGGACTCACAATGACCAATCACTGATGAACAAGAACAAGAATTTTGAATAACAGAGAAAATAATAGTATATTGCCTTGATATGCGTGTTACAGTATATTTTACGAATAATCAGACATCCCCTTTTTATATAGTAGGGGAATTTTACCCTAAGTACAATTCTATGAAAGGTAAAAAATCTTCTATTTAATCAATCACTGGTTCTCTGCCGATACGTGCCGATATCCACGCTGTGATATTCGGCTACACAGATATCACTGCTTTTTGTTGGTCGTGCTTGGTTACCTGGTAGTGTTCTCCTAGGCCTTTGGGATTCGAACCGAGCTCGGTTCATGTCCTCAATACTCCCGAGGCCGGGCGCTTTGCCCGGACCCCAACTCGAGGGGCTCCTGGTCTCGATTCTGGTTCCCTGTCGTTACGTCTTTTGCTCCGTTTGCTTCATTGGAAGGCAAGACATCTCATGTGCTCGGTCTTACCCGTATACAATATGTCAAAACTTCTTATATCTTTTTTGAATTTGAAGTGGTATTTCGATAATCTAATATTACATTGAACATATCATTATTTAGGTGTCATATTGATTTTTATGTTTTATTATTAAATTCGGTTAACCTTGAAAGCATACATCAACCAAGAAACTATTAAGAAACTAAATTATTATGTATTACTAAAATAATTCTCCCATAAGAATATTTTAATAGATCATGTGTTTGTTAATGTTTTTTTCTCAGTAAACATAGATCCACTTATCAAATTTTATCTATAACTTTAATAACGCAAGATTGAAATAATATTCAAGTAACAAAAAAATCTGAAAACCCCGAAAAATCCGACAAAACCGAACCAGTCCAAACTGATATAATAGATTTAGTTTGATTTTGATAAAACTCGAACCAACCCGGTCCATATACACCCCTAACGATAACAATAAGACAATTAAAGTAGACAAACAAAACAAAGAATAATTTTATTAAGCTTTTGTACGAGCGACAATGCTACAAAGTAAAGATCGATTGCTCAGCTTAACAAGAATGAAATACGATAGCTTTTATTGATGAGTAGGTTGAGTAGAATCTGAATGAATCACAAGTGAGCGAAGTAGGGGTATTTATAGCTAAGTCTAACGTTAATATGCCAAGTCCCACTTCTGTATGTCGCTCTGGGTAGTTAGCAACCGCAGTGATACTCGCCGGTTGTGGGATAAGTATCGGACGTAGTGGGTATAAGTGGATCTGAATATCTCGGAGAGGGTTGAAGATCAAGTAAGATGACGGAATCATCTTTGGAGTGATTCACCGTGAGATTGCTCTCGTCTTCCTGCGAAAGAGTTACTGGGTCGAAGATATTTCTCACAGGGACAAAGTTTTGTTGTTCGTGTATGCCCGAGATAAACCTATTCCAAACAACATTGTGTCATCATGTAAACTATTCACATGCCAAAGCTAGATTTTACCAAGACAAATACAGTCAAACCTCTCTGTAACAAGCTCGTTTGTTTTGAATATTTTTGAATGTTATAGCGAAGTGTTGTTATAGAGAATATATATTATAACATAACATAGATATTAATTTCGGAAAAAATTTAACTTTTATAATAAAATATTATTATATAAAAATATTGTTATAGAGAGATATGACCGCATATGTATATGTACAGGCAGAGTGTCTGCTCCGTGTAAAAAATAATAATCGGATGTGCCCACCCACCGTGAGATTTATCACAGCTGACCACACTGCAAGATGCTTATCTTGCTCTTGTGAAATTAAGAGCCATTTGGACATAAGAAATTTTTTCTTTTTTTTTTCAAAAACTTTTCACTTTTTTTTTAAATTAGCGTTTGTTCATAAAATTTTCAATTTTCATTTGAAGATATATTTTGAAAATTCGAAAAATTAAAAACTCCAAAAAGTTATTCTTCAAAATTTTCACTCAAATCACTCACAAAACTTCAAAAACAACCCAAAATTATATTAATATCCAAACACAACTCTAAATTTCAAATATCATTTTCACTTGAAATTATTTTTACCTTTTTTGAAATTTTACAATTCTTATGTCCAAACTCCCACTAAGTATATTAATATGATTCATTTTTTTAACCGATGGAGTAAAATAGCAGTCTAAAGACATATCAAGACAGCACCAATGGCGTACGCAAAAATTTTTATAAGCGGTGTCACCATTAACCATGAATAAATAAATAAATATAATATCATATTTTAAAACACAACCAACAAAAAAAATACAACTTTCAAAGGAAGCAGCAACGTTAACTGTTCAAATCCCTTTGAGCACACCTTGTTTTTACTTTTTTAGATGAGGCATAAAAATATTAAAGCATAAAGCATACAAATGAGCCTATGGAGGTTCGAACACGCTAATATAAAATTCTTCAACCGCTGACTAGTTAAGCTACAGAACTCTTAATGACAAGTGATGTCACTTTATTATTTTTTTGTTTCTTCATTTGAATTATATCCAAATAATTAGTAAAGATTTTCGGTGATGCGGTGTCACGTGACACTGCTTGGGCTAAAGTAGATCCGCCCGTGAACAGCACAAACGGTAGAAAGTAGTTTTAGTGTAACTTCTACATGATTGTAAAACATTTTTAGAATTAACTCCTCAATTGTATTAACTCCATCTCAAAAAAATATAAAAAATAAATAAATTTAAATGTACGAGTACCAGCTAGTTTTATGAATTAGGGTTAATTTTTCGCTAAAGGGAAAGAAATAAGGGAGAAATTAAAAAATAGAGTGGTCATTCAAAAATAGCCACAATTTCAAAAGTAATCCAAATTTAGTCAACTTTTTATGTAAAGATAAAATCTGAACGAAAACACTGTTCAAAATCCAAAAAATACTCCAGCATAATATACTGGAGTTCCAGCAAAGTATACTGGAACTATACTGGAGTTCCAGCATAAGTATCTCCCCTGGTGTCACTGCGTCATTCCCATAGACTAATGAGTATGGTGTTTCTCTTGTGCTTGTCTTTGGAGTTGTGCGGTATGCCCATAGCACTTCCGGCAACAACTCCGGCCATAGTCCCTTGACGTTCTCGAGCTTCTTTTTCTTCTTCTTCTTCTTCTTCTTCTTCATGATATTCAATATTGACTTGTTTGAGGATTTCGCTTGTCCGTTACTGGATTAGATTGGAGTTCCAGCAAAGTATATCGGTCCAACATAATATGCTGGAAGTTCATACACATGTGCTCGAATCTCCAGTATATTATGCTGGAACTTTCCGCGTGTTGGAGTCCCAACATAATATGCTGGAAATTCATACGCAACTGCACCGAACTCCAGTATATTATGCTAGACCGATCTCTGTTGCAGTAAGATAATGGTTATTTTCAATAACTTGATAAATACTGAATGACCAGTCCAAAAATTGGCAAAGTCCTGCTATTATTACAAGAAATAAGCAGCACTAATATGAACTTGGCTGAAAAGATGTTTGTAATACAACGCACACTCGTTGAACACAGTTACGAACAAACTATATACAAGTTGCACCTTCACTTTAGACGAAAATAATCATTTCCGTCAAAATTGTACTCCGTAGTTAAGTCATGGCGATTAAATTAATAAAATACTACTATATTCGAGCTGTAAAGAGCTTTCATATTTTCTTCTTTTAGAGCTTTCATATTCTCTTCTTTTACTTTTGTTGCAAAAGCTTAGACTTTTGACTAATGCATTATACACACATTTAACAAGGTTTAATTCTCTAATTTGCATTTTGTTTAGTGACCAACTTGAATTCGGTAGACATTTGTGTGTAAATCAAGTAAACCTTATTCCTTAAGAACGACTTGTCGGCAAAATTCCAATTTTTGACTTTTATATTGATGCTGCTGTTATGCATACATCTAACAAACCAGGAGCCTAGACTGACAAGATTTAGTATTTTATTAGTACTAATTAGTATGCGACAAATACCAAGTTAAGTAAAAGACGTAGCTAGATATAGTTACTAAGAGATCGTTTGAAAAGGTGAAAGGCCAGCTAATTAATTTTGGGTTTATAAAAGGTTCATTTGTCTTTATGTTCTTGGTTTATCTAATTAAAAAGGTAAAATGAGGACTAAAATATAATTAGGGTTATAAACAATGAAGTTAATCAATCATCTTCACGTGATTACTCACATGCATTCCCGTTACAGAAACATTGATCATTTGTCTCTTTGTACATGGCGATTATTCAATTACCCAAATTTTTGGTTCACTTTTTTTCCTCCATTTCATCGTTCAAATTCATCTCGGCGTTCCTCTAACTTCTCATATTTCAATTTGAATATCCTTCGAAATTCAGATAATTGTGAAAGGATGTTACCTTTACTCTTTTTTTTTCCTTTAGAATTTAGAGCCTATAACATTGGCGCCTAAAAAGATGCACTATCAAGCATCAAATCACTTAAATTACTACACCGTAGAAAGCAAGATTAATAATCTGCTAAACAGATTAACATATATAAACCGTATAATTTTTTTTTACAATTATCAATATATATAAGTTACCAAAATAAATGAAGACTGTTATATTAATTTGCATTATTGGATAATTTAGCTACTGTATAAGAAAGATTATTGAACATGGATACCAAAATTGATAGATGATAAATTTGTCAAATACTTATTGTATAAAATGGAAAATAAAATACTATACAAAAACACTCAAGATTTAAGAGTTTGAACATTTGCCCAAAAATAAGTTTCTTGACCATTCATAAAGTAGTGAACTTCCTAATTAGCCATTCTCAAATGACTCGGAAAAAGATGCACAAAATAACAGACCAAAGTTCTAAATGTTCAAGGAACAAAAGATCTATAACTTGTTAGTATGTAATTTTTTTTTTCTTTTTTACATTATAAAAAAAATACAAATATCATGATTTCAAAGGACTGCCACTTGAACTAGAAACCCGAATTTGCCACACTTTAATTTCTCCGTCAAAGCTTCCACTAAACAACTTCACAGAACCACCGTCAGATTCACTGGTTTCCGCCGCCGCCACCAATGACCTCACCGGTGTCCGATGACCATCTAGAACCGTTAAACAACAGAACTGTCCTTCAATACCACGTGTCCAAATCCTTACCGTCCGATCCGCCGATCCACTGAACAACAAATCAGATACGTTGATCAAACATAATATCGCTTTCGTATGACCTCTCAATGCACCAGTAACCACCATGTAATTAGCACTGTCTTCCCTTTCCCATACCAATATCGACCTATCACACGCGCCCGAAAATAGAACAGAACAATCAGAGCTTAATGCTAATGCATTCACCGCCGATTTATGTTTCTCTAATGTAGCAATCAAGCCATGTTTTGCTTTTGATTTTGATTTTGATTTTTCTTCCCCATATGGTTTACCCCAAACTCGAATCCGTTTATCAGCAGAACCTGTAAAAATCGTCCCATCTTTACCCACCACAACAGCGTTTATGGCATCATCATGTGCTCTAATTGATTCAGTGCACCGTAAATCTGACCCGCTCCAAATTTTCAAAGACCTATCCCACGAAATAGAGCACATTAAATTTTCATTAACTGCTAATCCAGAAACAGCATCGTGATGTTCGATCCATAGCTTCTTCTTATGTCTTCTTACATTTGTATAGCTGCTAGGGAAAACAAATCTGCGTAACCGGTCTTCAAGAGTTGGGAGTATTGCAATTAGTTTATGCTGCTTAACGGGTGTCAATTTCCACACCCGGATTTTACAGTCCTGATGGGCGGTGAAAATTTTACCATTAAGAAAAGTCACTGATTTTATCGAACCGCTAGAAGGATCTTTGCCATTGAAAGTGTCGATGAGCGTGAAATTCGTGAGTTCAAAGACGTTGATTTCATTGGAGGAAGCAGCGTAAAGGAGATTGTTGTGGACAGCGAGGAAAGTCACATGGGCGTTTCGGGGATTAAGAGAATTCAGGCAGCGAGCTGAGGTTATGAGGTTTAAGGTACCGGGGGAGAGATTTTGGAGAGAAGGGACAGAAGGTAAGGTTAAAAGGGAGAGGTTGCTTTGTAAGCTACTAAGGGAATTGTTTGTTTCTTGTGAAATTACCGATATTGGTGAACTGTTGTTTATATCGGAAAATAAGCTGTTTGCATCGTCGGAGAATGGGAGTTTTGGAGGCGGAATAGGGTGGTCCTCGGCGGTGGTGACGGAGGAGGTACAAGTTGCAAGCCAAGACCGGAATTTCATTGCAGTGAAGAGAAATTTGTATAGAATTAGCAAAGAATGTGCGTGTGTGTGTATTAACTGTGTGTGCGTGTGTGTTTTAGAAAGAAGAGGAAATATATAGTCTTGACTTGGACTTATGGGAGTTGTAGTTGGTTGTCTTTTTCCTATTTCTCTCTATCTTCTAACTTGCCAGTTGCCATCTCTTTGTCCCACTTTCTTTTTCAAAATATTTTCATCATTTAAAATTCAACAAGTTGCAAATGGGAGTTCTCCATTGTTCATGTTATTCTTGATTATTTAACATTTCATTAATAAGATGAATTAGTCTCATTTTTGTTCATGAATTCAAAATGTAATCATAGACATTTACATATATTAATATAAAACTTCTTCAAGTTGCACATATACGGCACAATTTTCGCTTTTCATTTCAAGAGAGTGGGACCAGACGCAATTAACATGACCACACATTAAAATTTTGTGTATCACACAACAGTTCTATGGGAGTTTTGGTGTGTAGTAAATATTATTTTAGTTACATAACTCTTTTTATATGAGATTAGTGAAAAATAACACAGTAATTATAAAGTTTTTCAAATTGTGACTACATATATGAGATCATTACCTCCAACTTTTTAAATTGAGTTGTTTTTGTTTTTCCGTTTTGCTCGAAAGAGTTTTTAGCTAAGCCATCTTAAAAATACTCTTAAAATCATGTGATAATATATTGTTTGAGTCAAACTCTCTCGGTATCTTTTAAAATATCTCACACCATTAAGTGTATTTATGACTACCAAGATCTACAAGCTTCTTCTTATATGCGCATATCAAAACTAGAGAGAAGGCAGAATTAACAACTAGCTCGTTTCCGTTTGGTCCTGTTCTTTAGCTCTTCATTAGCTTCAACACTAGAGCTACTATCTTCGTCTTCATACTCTCCTCTCAACGAACAATCAATATGATACCAGTTTGTTGACTAAGTCAATCCAAAGATGCTTGGGTGTGATATATAACTTAATTATATTTCTTATTAACTTTTAGTGCAGGCTTTGTTCACAGGCTCAATATGGAAAGGGAATGAAAGGAAAAGGCAAGGAGAGCATCAAACAAGGGTAAAACGTTACATTTCATGAATGCAAGTGGGGAATTTTATCACAAAGCTCGCAGTTATATAAATCCTCCATTTTGTTTGGGTTTGATACAAGATACTACATGTCAAAATTTAATAGATATGACAAGTTAAATTTAAGGACTGATTTTCGGATATATACCACAAAGTTTTTGTATCCCTTTGTTGGGGGTTGGGGGTGGGGGATATATCCTCGTATAGGGTAAAATCGGGTCACATTAAATATTCGAATAATAGAGCGATATGTGGAATCGGAGACAGACGGAAGATGAAACAAGTGAAAAATCAAGACCGAGGACAATAGCTTTGGTTGACACCGGGCAGACCCCGAAGGCAACATTGCTAACAAAGACAAACGAATATTTGTCACCCGATGACATTCAATGAAGAATATTTCTCAATATTAAATACACAATCCGTTACAGAGAATTTTGGTATTCATGGTCTGCCGTTATATATTCATCAATAACCCCCATAATTGTCATTTAAGAGGGGCTTGATCCTAGGATCTTGTTCCCTATGTGTCGCTGTAAATAGTGACTTTAACAGCCATTATAAGTGTTGGGATATATACTATTAACCATGGGTTTAGTTTAGATATAGTATTTATTATGATATAGTTGTTCATTCAATTTTAATAAAGTTTTAAATATATCATATATTGGTTTGTGTCCTTTGCTTATATAGTAGATGATTTAATATATAGAGTTTAGCTTGTACATGGAAAATTAAATCATCGGTTCTTATAAGTATAAAGTTTGAGTTCACAATTTAATGATGAAAATGGACAAACCATCATAGATGATTGTAGCACAAGATTAAATATAATTTATCTTGATTATGGGAATAGTTTAATTCCAACTTCTTGTGCTAGTATATTTTGTATGTATTGAACGGACCAAGTAGAGATAAGTATTTTATAATGACTTAATAAAATAAACTCTCTAGTCATTAAATGTAGTTGTACTCTTAATCTTGATATAATTATTATTAGCTGTGTTTATTATTTTATTTTTGATTTATTAAAAGGCGAGATCCTTACGTGGGTCAATATGCCCGCTAAATTGGATAATAATAATGTATATTGGTGAAGTAATAGTTAGTTGATTGAATCTATGTCTCGGTTTAGAGATTGATGATACACCTTTATGAAAGCTTATAAGTTTTCATGTGTAAATCCGGCCGGTAGATTTTATATCCGACACATAAAATAAGTTAAGCGAAAGTCTAAAGGAAATAATCAATAAATTAAATTTTCAGTAATTTAATTTAATTGATTAGTATCTGAATCTTAACATGAGGAGTTAAATAAGATTTAATGGATGAATTTCGAAATTGAATAAGGAGTGCAATTACGAATTTTTAATGGAATAATTCGTAATTAATTATGGTGGATATTAATTTCAAAAATTAAAAATTAATTCCATAATTGGAAGCGTTATTAATTAAATTATGTGGTCCCAATTGTGCTATATAAAAGGAAATAAAGGAACGCTTTTTCTGGTGAAAAGGAAAACCCAATAGGTTTTGGAAAAAAGTTTTAACCCTTAAAACTTATGCTATAAATACATAAGATTTTCCACCTAGAGGAGAGGCTCATGGTGGCCGAAATTTTCAGTCATATTTTCCTAGAAAATTCACTCACACAAAATTGCTGTTTTCGGGTATTATTTGGGTAACACAACAGGAGACCGTGGAACATTCGAGGATCACGATTGTGCAGGTGGTTGAGATTCCGTTGAGAAGTTATGGAACTGAAGGATCACGCGATAGAAGAGATATGTTCACGCTTCAAGAGGTAACACATGAAACCCCGTATATGCTAGTTGTCTAGATTACATGTGATTTTAATACTGAGATTTCTTCCACTACTTATAATAATCCATCAATTGGTATAAGAGTCAACTCATATATAATTAGATCACTAGGTTTTTCATGAAACAAGAATATTGTGTTTATGTGCGTTTTTGAATTACATGTATATGTTGTTTTCTGAAAAACTACACTATTGTTTTGTGAATTAATTGTGTAGAAAAATTTGGATTAATCTTGTAGTCATGATATATTTATATATATATATATATTGATATTTGATTGGGATGATCTGAATTTTTTGGGTAAATCCTAGAAAAACGCAAAATCTAATTTTGACTGAATTGCCGGTGTTTTCGGAGGTCAACGAACTTGACGAACTCTAATTGAGCCGAAATTTGGTGATTCCATCGGAGACTACGTGGGGAGAAAAACTCTCCGCTTTGCAGTGAATCATGGTGTGGTTTGGCGTTTTGAGGTCGTTTGGACTGTGTTTTGGATGTTTTGCTATTTTCTCAAAATTATTTCTTAATAATTTTAATTCGTTTTTAATTCAATGGTGGTGGGGTGACTCCCCATGGTCTTCATGATTAAATACTAGTGATATAATGGGTTTACACATTAACTATTAGCAAATAGACGTGTTATTGTATTAAATTCAATAATAGAGGTGTAGGATTTTATTGACTATGTCTTACAAAGTATACTTGATATTGTATGATGATATAATTATTTTGTAAGATAGTGAAATCCTCTGTTTGATATCTTAGATGATTAATGATTGGTGTGTTTGGCATATTCGTGCATAAAAATATTTCTCAAATTTTAGTTTATGTCTTCATGCCCTACATGATTACTAGTCTTGGATTTTCGATGAAGAATTTTGTTCGCTGGTTGGATGTTGTAATTAAGTGAAATATGACGGTATTTTGTATGAGTTTTATATTATTAGTAAGGCTCTTTAGCTATGGTCCATATTCTGCCATAAAATAATTTTATGAGCTACATGTATATTCACTTGTAAATTAAGAATTTTAAGAGTAATAAATAGTTACCACTAAAGTGGTTTCTTTATTTGAACTCATGAAAAATTCTGAATAAATTGCACATGTCAAACTATGTCTATTCATGAATTGAGCATTATGATTAATAAGTAGGATCCACAAAATGATTTATTTATTAGAGTCATTAAAATATTCTTAATGCATCACGTGAAAATTATTCTTGATAAATCTACATTAATGGTGGAGGTTTTTAATTAGAAAAGAGTTTTATCTTTGGGTACTAGTGAGACCAACTCCATCCATGAGAAGAGATATTGGGGTTTTCACCGAACAGGAGAAAATATGATATCTTAGTCTCTTGTGTGTTTAATAAAAGGATAATTTAATGCAAAAGGAGATTTATGTATCCTAGAAATAGGTAGAACATAATATATGCCTTGAGCTCATAGTATAATTATAAGGAGAATGGAAATCAATATCATATTTATTTTAATTATGAAACTGCTTAAAACGGTTATTCTCCGAGTTTGGTCAAAGGCTGGTGGTCATGAATTTAACGAACTCCGACCGACCTAAAACTTGGTAAGTTCATCGAAAACAATCTACTGAGACAAAATCATTGCTATGCAGTAAATCATGTTGTTTTTGGCATTTTAAGGTCATTTAGATGGGTTTTCAAACAGTTTATTAAATTGAATTTGTTATAAATATGAAATCTTTATATATCGGCTATATTTATGTTAAATATGAAAGATGATGATTTAACTTGATATGTGTATGCATATAAAATTTATTGAATTTAAATTCAATAAATAATTGGACTATACGTTAAATGTACTAGCCCGAATAATTATTATGGGCTAATATAATATAATTAATTATTTAAGTCCAATAATATTGACTGGGCCAGCCCATTTAATTGGGCTAAAGTGATGAGCCCACTTTATTAGGCCCAATATGCCATCTTCCTAGAGGCCCAGTTTGGTGCCACATGTCAAATGACGTGGCGCGCCTAGTCAAACAGAAGAGCCAATGGGATCATGCCACGTGTCAAAATGACAAGGCACGCCAAGTCACATTAAAAGGCCTATGAAACTGCGCCACATGAGCAAGTGACATGTTCTGGCCAATCAAATGCGGCCATGTCACACTTCAATTTGATTGGTCGAAAAGAGTTTGTTCTTATCACAACTCTTCCCCCCCACAACTATAAATAGGGGTCTTCATAACCCAGAAAAAACACCAGAAGATATAACAAGAAGCAAGAGAGAGCTCGTGGATCAAACGCCGCAAATTTCTCCACAAGTTTCAAGCTTCAAGCAATCAAGTTCAAGTTCAAGAAATCAAGTTCAAGTTCAAGAACGAAGAACGAATCAAGGTCAAGTTCAAGCAATTAAGCTCAAGCTCAAGAACAAGATCATCATTCGTGACAACAAATATAGATTCACAAGATCAAGCTCAAAGGCCCTTGAATTTATACTAGAAAGTAGAATCAGATGATTCATAGAGATTGTACACTCAAATGACTTGAAATCAAATACTACGATTGTTGCGATATTTTTGGTCTTGATTTTATTTTCTCGACGCAAATTTATTGTCTACAAATTATGGCACGCCCAGTGGGACAATCTCTACCACTCATCTCAACTTTTCAATCACCAAAGTTCAAGAACAACGAAATGGCTTCTAAGAAAATCAACTCCAGTTCAACTTCCCCCAGGTCTGCTAATTCAGGTTCTATGCTGATGTGGAAAACATACTCGGAGTTACCTTTGGAAGTTTTGGGCCAGTTACGAGGAGAAAAGAAAACTCGTTAGGACAACAAGCACCCCAAGTGCCGTCCGCATCTACCCCTGTTTTCAGATCTTCATCCTCAAAAGGAGCAAGATCTTCCACAAACGCACCAGAACGAGGAAGCGGTGTTACTGAAAAGATCAAGAAGACTCTTGCTCTGCTTGACCTCTCCGTATCCAAGAACTCTTCCGTGAAGGAAGATAATGACACTTCAAGTGATGGATCCTTCCCACTTACACCACAGAGCGTGAGCCAATCAAGGATCAATCTGTGTGAAAATCCGTGATGCTCTCCATCATCCACAACAATCATGCAAGCCATGGTGACAAACACTTCATCTGTGGAGGAGCAGTTGGCAAACTTAACGGAAGCAATCGATGGCTTGACCAAATGCATGCAAAATCAAGATGCTAGAATCGACAAGCTAACAGATAGGGTGAGAATCTTGATGGAAGAAGAATCCACCAATGCACCTGGCAAACTCCCAGAAGTCCAAGAGATTGATGCTCCCCCATGACAAGTTGCATCCACTAAGGAAATTCCAGTCTCTTCGGAAGGGATGACTCCAATCAATCAACTAAAGGAGTTTATTGAAGGGACTATAAAAAACAAATATGAAGTTGCTTCCAAGTCCTCATTTACCTATGCAAAGCCGTACACTTCAAGGATCGATATGTTGAAGATGCCCGCAGTCTATCAACCTCTGAAATTTTAACAGTTTGATGGCAAAGGCAATCCAAAGCAACATGTGGCGCACTTCGTTGAGACATGCAACAATGCTGGGACCTATGGAGATTACCTTGTCAAGCTGTTTGTCCGCTCATTAAAAGGAAATTCTTTTGATTGGGACACGGACCTCGAGGATGGATCTGTTGATAGTTGGGATCAACTAGAGCAAGAATTCCTCAATCGCTTTTATAGCACGTGACGTACTGTGAGTATGATAGAACTCACAAGTACTCGTCAACGAAAGAGTGAACCAGTTATCGACTTTATCAATCGTTGGAGGAATGAAAGCCTCAACTGTAAAGACAGGCTTAGTGAAGCTTCTGGCATAAAGATGTGCATCCAAGGTATGCACTGGGTGTTGCGCTACATCTTGCAAGGTATCAAGACTGGCACATTTGAAGAACTTGCAACTCGGGCCCATGACATGGAATTGAGCATGGCCTCTGCTGGGAACGAAAGGCTGCCCATCTATGAACCTCGCAAAGGGAACGGCAAGCAAGAAGTCAGAAAATGGAGAAAGTTTGTTCCGAGATCTGAAAATAAAGAAGCTATGAATGTCAACACATCACTTGTGAAGTTCACGACGAAGGTGAGCAATAAGCAGAGTATGAAATCCACTTCGTCTCAAGATAATCCAAGTGGAAAGTTGACTCTAAAAGAAATGCAAGAGAAAGAGTACCCATTTCTAGATCCTAATGTGCCGGCTATTTTTAAAGAACTCCTCGAGTTAAATCTCATTGAGCTTCCAGAGATGAAGCGACCAAATGAAGATGAGAAAATCGATGACCCAAGTTACTGCAAATATCATCAACTTGTGAGCCACCCTCTGGAGAAATGCTTTGTCTTCAAGAACAAAGTTATGGACTTGGCTAGTGAAAAGAAGATCATGCTTGAAGATGAGAAAGCAAGCGTAAACCAAGTCTCTATCATATTTGGCTCATTCAATCCAGACGAATTATGTAGTTCCAAAGAAAGTAAAGATGAAGAATTACTGGAGAACTACAAGGTTGAAGACGGTCAACCTGAGGATAATGAAGATTGGATGTTGGTGACTCGTCGTAGGCGCCACAAAAGGGGCCCACGAAAAGGATCAATGGAACAACCAATGAGGAAGATAATGGTGAAAATACCTAGGAGATGGAACCCAGTTAAGAACGTAAAGAAAGCGAAAGTGGAGGTGCACCACCCTAAAAAGCCACGACATCGAGTGACCTTGGAGGAGGTTTTACCAAGTTGGTTCTGCACGAAGATTTCTCATGGGGGTATTGATGTCTCTTGTTGCCATACTGATGAAGGGAAAGAAAGGAGTGTAACCCACCGTTGGCACCATCTTCGGAAAATCTCATCGACTTCACTACTCAAGAAGTTGATGCTTGTGAGGAAAAAGTCATATTCACAAGTGACGATCTTCTGCTAGGTGACACTCCTCATAACCGCCCATTGTACCTGGTTGGCTATATGCGTGATGAAAGGGTAAATCGAATTTTCATTGATGGAGGATCCTCAATGAACATTTTTCCAATTCACACTGTGAGACAACTTGGTATTCCCATGAACGAACTCTCAGAAAGTCGTGTGATGATCCAAGAATTCAACCAAGGGGGGCAAAAAGCCATAGGCGCGATCAAGCTGGGAATCACGATTGAAGATATGCAATCAAGTGCATGGCTGCATGTGATAGATGCGAAGATTTCATACAATGTCTTGCTTGGAAGGCCTTGGATACATGAGAATAAAGTAGTTCCGTCTACCTACCATCAATGTTTAAAATACTACGAGGGTGAAGTCGAGAAGACGATAATTTCTGATGATGTGCCATTCACTGAGGCAGAGTCACACTTCGTTGATGCAAAGTTCTACTTGAAAAACCACATTGTGAAGGAGCTAAAAGTTGATGATGACATAAAAATCAAGAATGATGGGCCCATAAGAGCTGAGGTAACTATCGGTAAAGCCAAAGTTGTTACTGAGGAGGTACAACCCAACGTGAATAAATCTCATAGAGGGGATATTGCATATTATGGCAAGAAAGTAAGTCCTAAGCTCCAATATGTCCCTAAAAATAAGAAAGACGAGGTTGAATCATCTAATCTCCAAAACAACACACTAAAGGAGTTAACTCTTCCGGTGAAACGAATTGAGGCAGTAAAGTTGTCCTCGAAGCCGCTTGCAGGGTTTGTAGCTCAAAATCGTTTGCAGAATGTGGCACTCTCTACAAACAAACAGATGAAGGCTTTGATCCTAACGCTTACAAGCTATTTGTGAAAGCTGGATACAATCTCGATGAGCCGTCAAAGTTAGGGAAGCTCCCATCAGAAGCTGCAACGAGGAAACCATGCGAAGGTTTGGGATACAAGCAACTGTCACCAGTGCGCATCTCCATCAGAAGGGCGGTAGCAATCACATCACTGTAGAAAATGAATCTGCCGCTTCTAATAGGCTTTCTGTTTTTGACAGACTTGGAAAATCAACTGTGAGGACTTCCGTATTTGAGAGATTGGGTCCATTAAAGAAGGTGAATAAGTTCCATAGAAATTATCAAAATACAAGAACACCCGCTTTGCCCAAAATTTAGAGGGTCTCTAAAGATTTCCGAAGTTTGGTTCCTTCTAGAATGAGGCGACAAACAGAAGTCATGCTTTCGTATGATGAAGTACTGAAGGTGAAGCCATACGCTGTGGTATACACTAAAGAACGTGATGAAGGTGAAGAAAGTGTGGGTTCTTCGTATCATATTACTGCACAAAGCGAGCATGGTGTTTTATCTCTAATGGAGGATGATGAGAAATTGGACGATGTTTCATCGTGTTATCACATATCCTTCAACGATGGGGACCCTCAAGAAAATGAAGATGCGAAAGATGCTCCCCCAGAACTGAAAGAAAGGGTGAAAGCAACTGTTGATGCTTTAAAAGAAGTTAACCTTGGCACTGATGAAGAACCAAGACCCACCTATCTAAGTGCTTTACTAGAAGTTGATGAAGAAAGCACTTAAATTGAGTTACTCAAGGAGTTTAGGGATGTCTTTGCTTGGAGTTACAAAGAAATGCCTGGTTTGGACCCTAAAGTGACAGTCCATCACCTTGTGGTCAAGAATGGCGCTCGTCCTGTTAAGCAAGCCCAAAGGCGCTTTAGGTCGGACTTGGTTCCCCTGATTGAAATCGAAGTTAACAAACTCATTGAAGCGGGATTTATTCGGGAGCTTAAATACCCAACATGGGTTTCAAGNTAAAAGATGAAGAGCTTACTACATTCCGCACCTCCAAGGGTATTTATTGCTACAAGGTGATGCCTTTTGGCTTGAAGAACGCTGGTGCTACGTACCAAAGGGCTATGCAGAATATTTTCGACCATCTTCTCCACAAGAATGTCGAATGCTATGTTAACGACTTGGTGGTAAAATCAAAAAAGAAGGGCGACCACTTGAAAGACTTGAGAATGGTATTTGAGTTGCTCCGGAGGTACTAACTTAGGATGAACCCATTGAAATGTGCCTTTGGAGTTACTTCTGGAAATTTCCTTGGTTTCATTGTCCGACATCAAGGGATCGAAATTGATCAAGCGAAAGTGGATGCTATTTTTAAAATGCCTGAGCCTCGGGATATTCATGAATTGAAAAGTCTGCAAGGAAAGATAGCATACCTTAGGATATTTATCTTGAACCTAGCTGGAAGGTGCCAACCATTTAGTCGCCTCATGAAGAAAGGCGTTCCTTTCAAGTGGGACCAAGATTCTAGCAACGGTTTCGAAAGTATCAAAGCCTACTTGATGAAGCCTCCAGTTTTAGCAGCTCCTATACCTGGAAAGCCATTGATACTATACACTGCGGCGCAAGAAAGGTCTGTTGGAGCATTGTTGGCCCAAGAAAATAGTGAGGGGAAAGAAAAATCCCTTTACTAATTGAGTAGGATGATGACACCAAATGAGCTAAATTATTCGCCAATTGAAAAGCTGTGTTTGACGCTGGTCTTCTCAATTCAAAAGTTGAAGCACTACTTTCCAGATCACATTGTCCGTCTTGTTTCCAAAGCAAATCCCATCAAGTTTGTGATGTCAAAACCTGTTCTTAGTGATAGACTAGCGAGATGGTATCTCCAATTTCAACAATTCGAGATCTTGTACATCCCTCAAAAAGCTGTAAAAGGACAATCATTGGCAGACTTCTTGGTAGATCATCTGATACGTGATGACTGGGAGCTAACTGACGAACTACTTGATTAGGACGCAATGGTCGTTGAAGTTCAACCTCCATGGAAGATGTACTTTGATGGTGCTGCGCATCGCGGGGGAGCTGGTGCTGGTGTTGGTGCTGGTGTAGTATTTGTCACTTCCCAAGGTGAAGTCTTGCCCTACTCTTTCACCTTGACACAACTCTGTTTCAACAATGTTGCTTAGTATCAAGCATTAATATTTGGGCTTGAAATGGCCGTTGATATGAAGCAATTGCAGTTGCAAGTCTTTGGTGACTCCCAGTTAGTGGTCAATCAGCTTTTGGATAGTTACGAGGTTAAGAAGCCTGAACTACACCCATATCATGATTAAGCTAAAAAGTTAATAGGGTGGCTCGATGATGTGACTATTCAGCATGTGCCAAGGAAAGAAAAT
>ML319213.1:0-27126 GCA_005239505.1 Nicotiana paniculata
AAAACTGATAATCCTTGCTCCTTCAATGATTCCGTGTGTGTATTTTGCTCCCAAAAATCGTCTGTCTCTTGAAGGTATGTTTTTGGGTCTATTTATACGGTTGGGATAAACCCTAACCGTCTAAAAGACTCCTATCCTGGCTTGGAAACTCTTAAAAACCATAAAAACTCGGACCTCACTGAAATAGGCACCCAGGCGTTATGGGTCTAACGCCTGGGTAACGCCAGGNCTCGGCTTCCATTTTCAACTCACCTGCGCATTAAATAAACTCCATTAGGCACACATGACGTGTATTTTTATCATTAAAACACCTAAAATGCACGGTATATAATGCTAAAAATCATGAATTCTAGCCACGCATCAATGACTGAACCCACAGGCTGCCTACGTATCTCCTATTAAACGTGAATCAGGTCAAGTGTAGTTCAATTACATCAAATTAAGAAATGCGAATAATTTACACATTGTATCCTTTGACTGCATCTGAGTTGATAGATCATATCGAATTCACTCAACACTATTTGCCACTTGTCCAGCTTCCCTGTAGGCATAGGCTTTTGAAATATGTACTTCAGGGGATCCATCATCGAGATGAGATATGTGGTATAGGCACAGAATTAATGCCTCAATTTATGAGCTATCCATGTCAGAGCACAGAATGGTACGTTCCAGCAGAGAGTACCGTGCTTCATAAGATGTGAACTTCTTACTCAGATAATATATGTCTTGGTCCTTTATCCCCGTCTCGTCATGTTGTCCCAAAACATAATCGAAAGCCCCATCTAATACTGAAAGGTAGAGTAGTAGTGGTCTACTAGGTTCTGGCGGGACTAGGACTGGTGGTGTGCACAGGTATTCCTTGATTTTGTCAAAAGCCTCCTGACAATCCTCGGTCAAGCTGGTTGTGGCATCCTTCTTCAACATTTTGAAAATCGGTTCACATATCACCGTGGACTGTGCTATGAAGTGGCTGATGTAATTGAGATGTCCCACGAAACTCATCACGTCCTTCTTGTTCTTTGGTGGTGGTAATTCCTGGATATCTTTGACCTTTGACGGGTCCAACTTGATTCCTCGGAGGTTGACAATGAATCCCAAAAATTTTCCGGCAGGAACCCCGAATGCACATTTTGCGAGGTTCAGCTTTAGATTGTACTTCCGTAGTCGGTCAAAGAACTTTCTCAAGTCTGCTATGTGATCTGTGGCTTTCTTGAATTTGATGATGACATCGTCAACATATACCTCTATCTCCTTGTGTATCATATCATGGAAGATGGTTTTCATGCCCCTCATGTAGGTGGCCCCAACATTCTTCAGACCGAACTACGTCATCTTGTAGCAACATACTCCCCACAGTGTAATGAAGGCTGTCTTTTCTGCGTCTTCTTCGTCCATCTAGATTTGATGATAACCTGCGAAGCAATCCACAAAGGACTGGAGCTTATGCTTGGCGCAATTATCAATCTGTATGTGTATATTTGGCAGTGCAAAATCGTCCTTGGGACTTGCTATGTTTAAATCCCGATAGTCGACACACACCCTGACTTTCCCATCTTTCTTCGGAACCCGCACAATGTTGGCTAACCAGGTTGGGTACTCAACTACCCTGAGGACTTTGACTTTGATTTGCTTAGTGACTTTTTCCTTGATTTTTAGGCTCATGTCTGGTTTGAACTTTCTGAGTTTCTGCTTTACTGGAAGATACATTGGATTGGTAGGCAATTTATGATCCACTATGTATGTGCTCAAACCGGTCATGTCATCATACGACCATGCGAAAATGTCCTCATATTCCCTCAGGAAGTGAGTGTATTCTTCCTTCTCTGACGGTGACAAGTGGATGCTTATTCCAGTTTTTTTTTATGGTTTCAGAATCTCCCAAATTGACTACCCCAGTCTCGTCCAGGTTGAACTTAGGTTTGTTCTCAAAATTCTCAACTTCTCTGATGATCTCTTCAGGTATCACATGTTCTTCTTCTATCTCTTCCGAATCACTACCCTTGTGTTGTGTTGTCTCATTACATGTCACAGACGTTGGTTCATCAAGATAAGAAATAGTAATGCTGTAGAGAAAACAAATATGAAAGATAATGATAACAAAACATCAAATCATTGATAAATGTTGAAAAAAATAAAGTAGCATTTAAATGACTTCCAACAACATTTTCTAAAACAATATACTGAAAGATTTTTTTTTTCTTAAAACACAATGCTCAAAAGATTTGTTTTCAAATAATACTAGTAGCCATGCTACCCCGGGACTCGTCTGGCACTGGATGGTGTGGCGGTCCAGTTTTTGAGAAATGCTCCCCTTTCCACTGTCTGAATGATAAGGCCTTCTTCAACCTCCTCCTCAACTATCACATTGCAGTCCATATCTTTATCTTCCAAGAACAGGATCCTTAGTCCAGCCAGAGCTTCTTCTTCTTTGGATCCCCATATTGTATCGGCCTAATGAAAGGATTGACTCAGATGTGGCACTGGCTGCTCAAGAGGGTAATAGGTACCACGCCATGGCGGCGACCAATCATCATATTCTTGCCAGGTATACGGATATCCAAGCCCAAAAGTTGTACCATGACATTTCAGCTGTATTGGCTTGGTAATGCCTTGAGTTCCTTCCCAAGTCCTTTACCGGGTTCATACCCCGACCATGCCAATATGCTCTTTATTTTGCTGCTCCACCATTTATCTTTCTCAATTGCATTGACGCGCTCGATGCGGTGATAAGTTTCTCCACCCAACTTCCTTCTATTCTCCATGACTAGAACAATTTTATTGGTGTAAATAGTATTGCTCCCATCTCCATGAATGATTACTTCTTGATTATTCCATTCAAATTTCACAGCCTGGTGCAAAGTGGAAGCAACAGCCCCAGTGGCATGTATCCAAGGTCGTCCTAACATCAAATTGTAGGAGGCGGATATGTCTAGCACCTTAAATTCAACATCGAACCAAGTAGGACCCATCTGCAAGCATAAATTGGTTTCCCTAATTGTGGCTCTTTGAGACCCATCGAACGCCTTTACATTCATAGTCTCTGCTCGTATTTCATGCAAACCCTTGCCCAACCTTTTTAGAGTTGTCAATGGAAAAATGTTGAGGTTGGATCCTCCGTCTATCAAAACCCTGGAAATGAACTTATCCTCACATTGCACTGTGATGTGCAGCGCCCTGTTGTGGCTCAATCCCTCTGGCAGAAACTCATCTTCGTGAAAGGTGATCTTGTGTCTCTCCAGCACTTACCACACCATGTTGTCCATTTCCCCACTGGTGATATTGTTGGGCACATTCGCTTCATTCAACACCTTCATCAGAGCATTCCTATGCGCCTCAGAATTTTGCAGCAACGATAGGACGGATATCTGGGCGGGAGTTTTGTTCAGATGGTCTACCACAGAATATTCCCTAGAATGTACCTTCCTCCAGAGATCATCCGGGCCTGTTTCTATGATGGGTTGTTTGGCAGTGGCTTCCTTACTTGTTCCTCCTAAATTCTCAGGTGTATAGATTCTTCCAGTTCTGGCCATCCCTTGTGCAGCACCAGACTCTTCCATTTTTGTTTTCCCTTTCCTCCAAGATTCGACAACATAATCCCAAGGTACGATCTTGGATTTAAAGGCCGGTGTGGATGCTACCGTCATAGTGAAGGGTGTGGTTACTTCTACTTCAAATGGAGCAGGTGTAGCTGCAGGTGTTGTCACTTTGATTTCGAACGAAGTTGATGCGGCTACCTCAACTTCGACTGGTGGTTGTACCTGTATCATAATAGGAGTGAGTGTGACTGCAGGTTTCTTAGGGTCATTGCCTTCCCGAGTAAGATCAATTGACCCTTCAGGATCCCATTCTTCATCTGTTTCTATCATATTTACTCCTTCACCCCTATGGTATGGGAGAGGGTTGTTGCGGACATTGGGCGCGACTTCCTTTTCTTGTATGACTTTGGTATCAATCAGTGTCTGAATGTTGTCTTTCAGAGTGCGCCATTCATCAATGGTATGTCCCTTCATGCCAGAATGGTGCGCACATGATATTTTTTGGGTTGACCCAGTGGGAGGAGTTTTCCATGGCAACAACAGGAATTGGGGTGACATATCTGGCAGTCTTTAGTCTTTCATATAGTTGGTCGATGGGCTCAGCAATAGGGTTGTATTGTCTGGGTGGTCTACGATCAAAATTAGGTCTGGTTTTTTGATATTTTTGACGGGCTGGAGGTGAATGATAATAGGCTGGCTGGGTGTTATAGGTGTGTTAGGGGGTAGCCTGTTGAGAATATCTGGGAGGTGAATGTTGGTATGCGGGTGGAGGTGTTTGGTATGTGAGTGGAGATTTTGGGCCTTGGGCTACCATCGCTGCCCCTATTTCTTTCTTCTTTGATATGCCCCCAGCTGTAATGCTTTGTTTGTAGCCTGCAACGCCTCGAAATTAGTTACCATCTGCTTTTGATCCCTTCTTCAATCCTTTCCCCGATTTTGATGATGTTGGAGAATTTGTGATTCTCGATAACCATTAACCTCTCATAATATTGTGGATCCTGGGCCCTGACGAAGAATTTGTTCATTTTCTCTTCTTCCAATACCGACCTAACTTTTGCAGCTTCTGACCTCCATCGAGTAGCATACTCACGAAAAGTCTCTGTTGGTTTCTTCTTGAGATTCTTTATGTGGAAGACGTCCGGTGCATTTTTTGTGTTGAACCTGAATCGATCCACAAAGTATGATTCCATGCTTACCGAATTAACCCACTTCTTGGGATTTTAACTGATATACCAAGATAGGGCATCTCCAGTGAGACTTCTCATGAACAACTTCATGTGAATCCTTTCATCCTTCCCAACTCCCAGGAGCTTGTCACAGTATGTCCTGAAATGTACTTTCGGGTCACCTATCCCGTCAAACATCTCGAACTTAGGAGGTTTTTAACCCTCCGGTAGTTCTACGTCTTGCTGAATACATAGATCCTCATAATCCAGACCTTCAATCCCTTTGCTTCCTTCAAGACCCTGGACTCGGCTTGTGATCTTCTTGAGCTCCTCAGCCATATTTTTTATGAGAATGTCCTTCTCGGCGGATTCTGGTGTGTATGAGGTTGGTTGAGTGGAGTGGGGTAAGGTTTCTATGTTTATGGGATTATTTTGGTGGATGCCGAGGGTTTGAGTGTAGTGGTGATCATTAATTTAATTTTGCGGATCGGGGATAGGTTGTGGGGTATGTTGAGGAGTGTGGTAAGTAGTGGTTTGCGAGTATTGAGTCGGAAGATGTCAGTGTTGAGGAGGGGTTGGTACTAGTAGAGGATTGGGATTTTGGGGAGGTGTTGCATATTGGTGGGGGAGCGGGAGGATTTTGCGGACGTCGGTTTGGTGTGTTTTGAGGAGGTACTTGGTTTTGAGTGTTTTGCTGGTTGATGTCTGGGACGTTTAGAGTGAGGGAGAGGTTTGCCAAGTTGCGAACCTGCTCAAGCTCCCCTTGCAATTCTAGTATCTTATACTCTAATCGTAAGACCAAATCATTTTGTATCGGAGTACTCCGACCATCTGAAGTTTCAACATTTTCAACATGTGCAACATTGTCTTTCCTGATACCACTCATATCATCCATTTTAGCTTTTCCCTTACTTCTCGGATTGCTTGGAGGAGGGGGAGGTGGAGGGCCTCTGGATCTGGTGTGATATGCTGATGATGCCAGTATGTGTGAACCAACCTTAGGGGATGGGAATAATCAAAATAAAGAAAAAGAAAACAAAAAAGAAAACAAGTCAGTAAGGAGTTTTGAAAGGGTATTTGCAGTATTTAAACACGTGTTGCGGAAATATAAATGCGCGTCCTAATTTGGGACCCTCGTTGTGCCCGAGGTAGTCCTAGCGACATGTAGATTTGGAGAAATTTAAGGCCGATAATTGCCTCATTTCATTAATGTAGTAAATAAGACGAACCTAAAACGACAATAAGTAAATGAGTCACTAATGGCATTTGCCTTATTACATTCAAATTCTAAAACGACTCTAAAAACAAATAATCCTAATCTACTTGGTCCCAGAGGGACCTTCTCCAAGCTTGGCCTTCTTGGCTTCGTCAATCAGATTCCCCATATCGCGCATGTCCGGCAGTAGATACACCCTTGCTAGGTGTCCTCCTTCGTTTCCCTCTGCATCTTGACAGTCTATGAATCTTTTCCTCATCTTCCTCTCTAATTCCATTAGACCTTGCTCCAGATATTCCAACCTTTCTATCGACTTTGTAGCCATTTCCCTCCACTTGTTAATTGACTCCATGTCAATTTTGTTCTGTTCCAAATGCCTGGCCTCGTAATCGAGGGCTCTTTTACGGGTAGCCTCTTATACTTCACCTGTGCTTCAACGACTTCATCTATGACCCTATTTCCTTGACCGACCCTTGTCTCGACTTTCCTGCTATGCTATCATCCAACCATGATGGGTAAAAGTACACATAGACTTGCGTGGTATCGATCTGGCTCGATGGTATCCTTTTCCACAATAATCTTCAAATGCCACATGTGCTGGGCCTCACATTTGTATGGAATGGCATCGTCTTAAAAATCTGCTTTGTAATGACCCATTATTGAGACTCGCGGTATGACTTCTTTTCTACCAGCTTGTCTCATGACCCTGATAGAAACATTGGGATATATGCCCCTTAACCCAATCAACATCAAATACGAAACATTCTTGGATCTGATGATGAATTCGCTAGTAGGGTACTGATGATAGGCTATAATTGTGTATTTTAGTCACTTATTACACTCTAGTTTACTGCACTTTAATTGAGTTTGAGATTTAATCGCTAGTGTTTTGCACTAATTGTGAGTTTTATGCCTTGTAGGAGTGATTCCGAGCTATATAGATGTTATGGAATGAATTCAAGTGATTTGGAGCTTTGAAGTCTAAGTAAAAGCCCAAGTAATTAAGTCGGGATCGTGTTCGGGGGTCAAATTTGATAGTTAAGAACAAACGAAGACTTGAGAAGGCATATTGCACACTGTCTAGTAAAATAGATGTAACTATTTTTTCCAAACTTCATTTGGTCTATATAATATATGGTTGGAAATCTAGTGCAAAGGGATACAACTTTCATGTTTTACGTTTTCCCAAATTCCAAACGTAACATGGTGAAAAGCGCAGTCGAAACTGAGACCACGGACCTGACGCGCAAATGGGGCAGAAACTTTTCAATATGCGCGGCCACTAGCGTGGCTTAGCGCGGCCGTGCTACTCCAGACCTGAAAAACTGTCCTTTTTCACATAGGAGAAGGTATAATTATTTGGGCCCGACCCTACTGGTATATATACATGGAAAAAGGGTATTTTGAGGAGGTTGGACATACTTTTGACATAATTTAGACCTAAGGAGGATAAGGAGATAGGAGATTCGACCTAAGAAGGCAGAGACACAATAAGAGCAAGGCGGAGAATTCTTCTATGAGTTTTTCCTTCCTCTTCCTATTATTCATTGTGGTTATGACTTTTATTTTTGTAGTTTTACATACTCCTATGAATAGCTAATTTGTTATCTAGGGTTTTGATGGAACCTTTTGTAGGATAAATTCTTGTTATGATTTATATAATCGAGCTGTTGGATTTCTCTACTTGTTCAACTACGTGTTTATTGTTGTTGATTGAATGGTCATCGATTGACTGTGCCTATTTATTATGTGTTGCTTGAGAAAGGATACATATTTAGGTGGTTGTTGAACAACGTCACTCCTAACGTATGTGAGAAATCAATACAGCGGGTTTAAAGGTAGGTTTAGAAATAACAAAGTCTTGACGTGGTCATAATGAGCGGTTAGATAAAGCCAACTAGCGTAGTTCGAGAGAATATGTCTAGTAAATTATTGTAGTTTCTCGAGAGAGAATTACGACACCTAAAGTACTTAAGATCAATAGATAATACATAGGCTAAATTGTAGTGAACATAGCGAGAAGGATTCCAACATTTGGGGAAATCATAACTCTAGACCTCCTTAGTTCTGTCCCAAATTTTATCCGTGTTAGTTGATAATTTTACTGCTTTATAATAGTTTTTAGTTAATTAGTTAGAAATAAATATTATAATCTCTATAATTAGGAATTTTGGACTTGTGTTTCTTAGAAATATGGAGTAATTATAGCGAAATCTTAGTTCTCTGTGGGATTCGACTCTGGACTTTTAGACCGGATTATAGTTGCAGCGATCGCTTATCCTTTTTAGGACTAGAGTTGAGCGTGATCAAATTTTGGTGCCATTGTCGGGGAACTAACGGTGTAGTTGTAGGTGTACATATTGCTAGGCGTAAAGTTTGAACTTTTATTTTTATTTATTTGTATTTGATTTTTATTTTTATTTTTTTGTTGTACTTATTAATTTGAGAAACATGGCATCTTAGAATTATGAGAGTTTTGATGTTGGTAATTCTACTTTTGATCCTCGTTATGCATATTATGGAGGAAACCACCCAGGGAAAAATTATCAAAATATTCCCGAGAGCGAGTTATGTGCACCAACTCAATCTTATGTGTGGAATGTGTGTGATATGTGTGGTGGTCAAGATAGTCACTTTCATGGTTGTGCTTATATTTCTTATCTTCACCCAACCCTTTACTTTGATGGTTCTACCTTTTATTGTGAAGTTAATAGGAACAAAGGACATGGGGATGCAAACCTGAAGGAGATCAAAGATATGTTAAAGTTCCTTCTGGAACAAAATAATGAGAAACAATTGCAGCTAGAAAGGCAAGAGGAAACTATTCGCAAGTTGGAGGCTCAATTGAGTCAAGTGGTTGGAGCTTTTAATGCTCAACAAGCCAATATAGAGGATATTAGCCAAGAAGAGCATGAATTTGAGGTGTTAATTGGGGAGGTCAGAGTAGAACATCAACAACCTAGCCAACTACAATTTGAGGATGTCGATGTTGAAGAAGTGAGACTAGAGCCAACCAAGGACTTTGAGGATATAAATTTTGTTGACTCTAGTATCATTGATGTTGAGGGTGTTGAAAGTCCTGAAGTTCATGTGTTTGAGCTCATTGGTCCACACTCCGAGCATTTTTCCACATTATGTTTGGATGATTATATGGAAATAGAGTCATCTGAACCAATTGAGGAGTCAAGGAATGAGGAACAAGGTGCATATATTCTGGAATTCTTCTTGCCAGAAAGTCAGGTTTACATACCTCATACAAAGTCCAAGGAGTGCAAAATACTACATTATTTCCTTGGGCTAGTTAGATTCGTTCCACCGCCCCATGACCATAATCATAAGCTTGAATCAAAACTTGGGGTTCAATTCATAAGCTCGAGGTGGAGGCAAAAAGTGATTCACGTCGTGCCGCGATGTTAAATCAAGCGCTTGTTGGGAGGCAGCCCGGCTTTATTTTTTTTATTTTTAATTTAGTTTTTAATTTTTTTTAATTTTATTATTGTATTATTCTTGTAGTGTCGATTTTTAATTTTTTAGGAGCATGGAATGCAAAGCCATTGGAAGGATGCTATAGCAAACCAGATGGTTGGAACTAAGTGTGAGGTACCCGCACGAAGGACCAGGCCTGGGAGAAGTCTGAGTACCCCATGATATGCTAGTGCTTCGACCTTTGGCCTACCAGAGAATTTTTTCTTCCCTCTTATAGTTATGATGTGCATTGGGGACAATGCATAATTTTAAGTGTGGGGTGAGGAGATCGTCTGGGTGACTTTCCATGCTAATTTAGTTGTGTTAGTCTTGGTGACTTTCCATGCTAATTTAGTTGTGTTAGTTTAATTGAATAAATTTTTTTTACAAAAATAGAAAAGATTGGACTTTTCCCGATGATGGATCTATTAGACAATTTTCTTGAGGGATTTAAGTCTAAAAAAAAAGATTTTCTTTTGTTAGGTAGTGTTGCAATTCCCCCTTGGTTTTTCTTTGTGCCGCAGTTCTTTTCCAAGGGTTTTGTTTGAACCGGGTGTAGTTAGTTTTTTTTTAGGAATAAGAGCCATTGTTGTGTTTTGAATTGAAGCAATATCTCTTGACTTTGTTAGGCCTTGAGAATAGTGAGTACTTTGGTTGTGACTCTTAGACTCAGTTTTTGACTCTTGTATAAGTACCTTAAATTGTATGATTTTAAATTTGCTTAACTGCTTTGACTAGAGTGTCTTGATGAATCCAATCCTGAGTGAGTAAAGTGCCATGTGTGTGTGAGATTTGTGTGTTATTATGTGCATTGCATTTGATGCCTAGAACTTGCCCCGTGTGTTTGCAAAGCGAAATAGTAGTTTTGTTCAGTGTTGGAAGTGATATAGGCATTTCTTTGTTGAGCCAGATATGTATATTTTACCCGCATAATTGTTATGTATCGTAGTTAACCCCTTTGAGCCTGTAATCCTATTTCTTTGGCAACCACATTACAAGCCTTACCCATTTGTTTGAATTAACCATCTATTTGATCCTTCTAACCTCTCATGAGCACTTGAAGTGTTATGAACTGTGTAAAAGTTAAAGTGTGGGGTGGTTGGTTTCGCTTTTGAGTGGAACTAATGAAATAAGGAGAATGGTGCACTGTTTTGAAAAATTAAGAGCCACTTAAATAAAATAAAAAAAAATAAAAGGTAAAGAAAGAAAAGAAACAAAAAAGTTGTATTGTTGTGAAAAAAAAATATCCTTGATAAGTGGTGGCTCTCGATGTAATTGTGCTTAAAGAAGTATGGGGTAAAATAAATTGATGTGAAGACGGAGTTTGGTTTGACATAAGTATGGGGTTTCAATGTTAAAGTATATGTATTAAAGTGCTTAGGGAGGTGTAGTCACTCTTATATCTAAATGTATCCTACCCATCCCGCAGCCTGCATTACAACCAAATAAAGTCCTACTTGATCCTAGACTGAATGAGCTCAATTAGTAGAGTAGTACACTACAGGCAAGCCTATGGTGCATACTTTGTGGCACATGAATATTATTTCTGAGAGTGAGTGAATTCTTTCTATCTTGAGTTCCTAAGTGTTCTTAAATTTTATTATGTGGAACTACTCTCTTTTGTTGTGTGAGGGCACTTGATTCATGAAGGAAAGGTAATGTCAGTGACCTCTATGTTAGAGTAAGTGGGTTAGTTGTGAATAATGTGCGGTACTTGTGAGTCAAATCTTGAGGTGAAGTTACGCTTTTGTACTTAGTCTATTTTAAATATTCTTGGTGTGATGAGTTAGGAGAATTGCTTAAAAAAGTCGTGTCTATATAAAGTGTAGTTTGATTGCTCGAGGATGAGCAATTGTTTAAGAGTGGGGTGTGATACCACTCGAACATCTAATGAACCTTGTCCTCGGCCAGATTGTTGAAAAACTGTACCCATTTTATACCATTCTCTGGCTGTGCAAACCTGTCTAGGATGAAGGTCCTTCTTTTCGGATGGTGGAAAGCTATGTGGTCATTCCATGGTATTTGTGGGAATTCTTGGCGATATTGGCCTCTCTGAAGATATTCCAACATCCAAATCTGCAGCAGCAAATTACAACCCTCAAAATGTTTGAACCCCTTCTTGCAACGATCCAGAGCTCGGTACATTTCTGCTACAATCATTGGAACGATAGTATATGTTTGTCCCTCGATCCCCTCCATTAAATCCTTGGTTACCATGACCAACCTGGTGTGAATCATATCCCCTTAGCTTCGAAATACAATCATACCCAGAAAACAAACGATGAATACGAAAACCCTACGATGACTCCAACCCAAGGAAGTGATGGAGAATTCATCATGAAAAATGCGATAAGATTTTATGTGCCATATTGTTTGTAGAGGAAGACAAAGGGTATGTAGGACTTATTCAAGCATGCTAAGTCATCATTCTTACTCAGACCCATCATTTTCAGAAACCCCCTGGGAGTGCGATTTTCTGGAACTAACAAACCGGGACTATCCCAAGGTAATCCAGCGAATCCTCCTATTTCATCCAAGAGAGGAGTCATTTCTATATTTCCAAAATGGATTACATCCCTTTCTCCGTCCCAGAAGATGGTAGCATCCTTGATCAACATGTTATTGGGCTGGATGTCCAATAAGGAGGGTAAGTTTCTGAGAACCCTTTTCACGTGATTTTTGTCGCTTGGCGAAAGGTTTTCCCACCAATCCAGCAATAAAAGTGGTATATTTCGGACCATGCCGAACCTGGGGACTTCATGCCTCATTTTTAGCAAAATAAATAAAGTTAGACCCTTTCCCCCTCCGGATTCGACTATTTGCACATTAACGATTAGCATATCGGCATTTGTTTCTCCAAATAATGCACATATCGTGGTTGCGCCCGTTGAGATTATGGAAATCTCGGTGGGCTTTGGACAGGGTTTTTCTTAGAGGGTTATTATGCCGACAACATATTAACCCATGCTAGGTTTGATCATGATTCATGTACAATTATTATCAGAGTAAGGTTTATAAAAGTCTAACTGGTACCCCCAAGCGGACAAGTTGAGGGGGGGAAGGCACGGAACCGTCGACTACACCACTGATCGACTAGTTTTACTGTAAATAAGCCTTTCCAAATTCAAAAAGGGTAATATAGAAAGAGCGTGAACACTCATCAAGTGTCGCTGTAGTATTAATTACACACGAGTGGAATATGATGTTGAGCATGTATTTATCCAAAAGAAAAATAACACGTTGTGAAGTATTTGCATGATGAAAACGATAAAATACAGTATTTAATAATTGTAAATGCAGGAAATAAAGAAAACAAAGAGAGGAGTTGGTTTCCATAATGAAAAAGCGATAAAAACAGGAAAGGTGGAATTTAGTAAGTATAATGTTGCAGTAAACTAAACGAAGGACGGCAAATAAGTCCATGTAAAGTGGGAATGGGAAAGGGATGTGCAAGTATTAGCGAAAATAATAAAGACATACTTATTGAAAAATACTAATTCACAAAACAAGTTCGTTATGGTAAGAGCCTAAGGATATCCCCAGCAGAGAGCCATGCTGTCGCGCCCCCTTTTCCTTGCGAAATCGGGTTTCGACATTTGACAACTCCTTTTGAGAGAGTAGGGAAAATGAATTGGTTGTTAGAGTCGCCAACTAACGGATTAAGGTGCGTTAGGGAACCTATAGCAAATAACTCAGATTATACCATTTTGCATCACCAGAGATCGAGAAAGGGCTCAAATTACCTTGAGGGGAAGGTGTTAGGCACCCCTCGAGGTCTACAACGGTGAGTCCCAGCCGAACTTAAATTATGCGAATTAGTCTAAACAAGAAAAGAGAGGAAAGGTTTAATAGGGATGGGGGGTCCTAAGTTTTTTAGCCCATAGGATCACCCCGTGCAACATAAATAATACTTCGTAACTCCCCTAAAATGGGGGTGTTACTTATATTATTCAGCGGGCACAGACTATCATCTCCTGCTATCCGATTACTTTCTTTGAGTTTTTACCTAAACCACTCTAATCAATTCTAACTCGTGTACTATACGTGCACTACCCGTCCCTTACCTATGGTCCTGGAGGCATTGGGACCTCTATTTTGGATGATTCTAGACTTGACCTAAGTTGCTCAAAATTAAAAATACTAAGCGACATATAAAACAGTTAGGACTTTCAAATTGAGACAAATATGGGCTCAAATTAGCCTTCACATATAAATAGCAAATGCACACAACTGATTAACCTTAGCAGATTTATTAATCGCAGAACTCTATAGGCAGGATATCTATGTGATGTTGAACGAACAAACAAGCAGTCATATATAGAATCAGTTTCTTAGTGCGATTAGTAGAACCTACATATATTTGCCTACTGATTTTAGCATAGCGTAGTATCTAGGCGTTTTATACAATAGTAAATAATAGCGAGTCACAAGAATATATCCAGAATTATTTGTCTAATCCTATAGGCATGTTGTCTAGGTGATTGACAGTGATAATCGTATTCAGAATTAGTTAATAGAATCCTATAGGCATGATTTCTACAAGTGTGCTGATTACAACCCTATAGGCATGATTTGTAGGATTAAACTAATTTTAACCCTATAGGTATGATTTCTAGAATTGAACTGATTTTTATCATATAGGCATGATTTCTAGAACTGAATTGATTTTAATCCTATAGTCATGATTTCTAGAATTGAACTGATTTTAACCATTGATCACGCCCAATTATGCCTTATAAAAGACAGAGCGGTCGTTGCAAATATAATCCGGTTTAAAGTCCGGAGTCGAATCCTCAGGGAACTAACCTATCTATTACAACTCCCAGTGATGCTAATATAAGCTCAGACAATTTACGGGTGCAGTATTTTTATCAATAAGTTTTGGATTTATTAACTAAAGGGATTGATATTAAAAACTAACAATATTCAATATTAAAGATAACTCAATGGTAGAAAGATCTAGGGCAGTGATTTCCCCAATTGCTAGACTAATTCTGACTCTTTTGCTATAATCTCACTATGCTACTCTATGAGGATTATGGGCTATGAGTTACTGCAATTATCTCTCGATCAACTACAGTAATTTACTAGAGCATTCTCTCGAACAAATCTACCTGATAATTTATGTAGCTCTAATTTATCCCACCAAAGTTTCGTTATCTCTAACCCTACTTTTAAATTCAAGTAATGAATCTCTTAAATTACCCAAAAGTGGTGTTGTTAAACAAAAATTTAACCTGGTATTCTTTCTCAACCAACACAAAGCAATTAGACACGATTAGTCAAGGGCCCATTCAATTAATCACCATACAAAGCATAGTTGAACAATCTAAGATTAAACCCGGATCGATTATAACAATATTGAGTCAAAAATTTATCTAACAATTGGTTCCGTCAACCCTAGACGGATTGTTTAGATACTCATGCTAAAATACAAAGATAATATAGAATAATTCATCATCCCCAAAATAATGACAAGAGATGGAGAATAGAAAAACGGTAATTGTCGCTGGGTCTTCTCACACTTGTTTCCTCCTCAAAGTTGATCTAAAACAAGTTTAAAACCTAGATATCCTTTCTTTTGGGCGAGCTGGACCTTTTATAGGTTAAGTGGAATTGTCCCCAAGCTTCCAATTTTACCCCAGAAATAACGCGTGCGGAACTGACTAGCACGGTCGCGCTAAAGGCAATGTGTTCTATTTCTGACTGCTGGGCTAGCGCGGTCGCGCTATGGCTGCGCTAATGGCCTTCCAATCTTCCTATTGCACCTGAATTAGCGCGGCCGCGGTAATGGCGTATCATTCTACCTTCGCATTTCTTCTTCCTTCCTTCACACGCTCTTAACTCCAAGGGGTCTTTCTCGCTTTAATTCAGCTCCAAACACCAGCCTAGGTTCTCGTAAGCACAATTTGCTCTTGCGAAACATAAAATCCACAATTAGAGCCATTTTAACATCATTTACCCTTCCTAGGACAGTGAAGCATAATGAAGTTGGAGTAGAAATCGACGCTAAACTACATGAATCTAGCCTATTATCAACACCCCATACTTAAATCATTGCTAGTCCTCGAGCAATCCACCCTACTCTACAAAGGTCCTTTCACTAAGCATTTCCCTAACATGTCACACCACGAACATGTCACAAGAGTTGTGCCTAGTAGTGTAACATCTAAGCCTCAAGAGTCGCCTTCACGTGTCGTGCAATGTTCATACTTCCTCAATTTACTCTATACAGAGGTCAAGACTTACCTTTCCGTTATGAATCAAGTTCCCTCACAAGAGCGTAGTTCCACGAGTATAACAGTAAGAACACATAGGAACTCAAATAGACAGAATTCACTCACTCTCAGAAAGAACATTCATATGCCACAAAGATGCACCATAGGCTTGCCAGTAGTGTACTACTCTACTATTCGAACCCATTCAGTTTAAGATCAATTAGGACTTCATTTGGCTGTAATGTAGGCTAAGGGAACGGGTAGGATATATTTAGATATAGTGACTAACCTCCCTAAGCACTTTTAATACAATTACTTTCGCTTTAAGACCATACTTATGCCAGGCTAGACATTCCACCACACTTCTCTTATACTACCCCAAACTCCGTTCGGTGCAATTGTATCCCATCACCACTTATCAAGGATTACATTTATTTATTCTTTTTTTTTTTTTCAAAACTCTGCACCTTTCTTTCTATTTCTTTGATTCCACTCGAAAACCAAACCACCACCCCACACTTTGACTTTTACATATTCTATAACAATTCAAGTGCTCATGGGAGGTAAAGGGTTCAAGCAAATGGTCCATTCAAACAATTGAGTAAGGTTTGTAATGTGGTTGCCAAAGAAACATGCTTATAGGCTTGACAGGAGTAACTACGATTTATCGTATTTAGGTGGGTTTACTTTATAACTCTGGCTTACAAAGAAATGCCTATATCACTTCTAAGACTGACTAGAGCTACTATTTCGCTTTTCAAACACACAGAGCAAGTTCTAGGCATCAAATGTGGAGCATAGAATACAATGCAATACCCTCACACACATATGGCACCTGACTCATTCCAGATTGGTTCATCAAGAAACTCTCACCGAGTTTTCAAGTCCGTTACAAACATACAATTTAAGGCACTCTGCAAGGAGCAACAACTGAGCCTAAGTGTCACACTCTAGTGTCTATTGTGCTCAGGTGTAACCATGCTAAGGGATTCTTTTCCTATTTCAGCTCATCGCCCATAAGTACCCCTTACAACTAATAAAAAAAATAAACAAAAATTACCTACACCCGGTTCAAGCAAAACCCTTGGAAAAGAACCGCGGCCCAAAGAAAAACAAAGGGGGAGTAACTACACTGCCTAAAAAAATCTTTTTGGTATTTTCTTTAGACTTACTTCCCTCATGAAAACTGTCTAGGAGATCCGTCGTCCGGAAGAGTCTACTATATTTTCCGATTTTTTTTTGTGTTCGACCTAGACCCTCAAGAACCCCGTCGAATGAGATCCATCATCGGGACAAGTCGACTTAACTCATTACAACAAGAACATACTTAAAACAATAAAAACAAAAACAAACAAAATTCCAAAGAAAATAAAGGAAAACAACTAACAATGACGTTCCTACATATATACATATACAATGAATTATTCTCCCACCCCTCACTTAAAATGAAGACATGTCCTCATCGCAAGCAAAATAAAGCAAAGTGACGTAGAGAAACTTCCCTGAAGGATCAATCTTGGTCAGAGACTGTCCCTGGGTCCAGACGACAAGCACGACCCAGGGCCCGCAGCCAACCCATGATTTTCTTCTCTGATTTCACCTGTTGGGCAGCCACCGCATCAACACGCGTACCCAGGTCGATGACCGAGGTGCGCAACCCAGCCATGTCCTACTCCAGAGTGTCCAACCTATAAATCCGACGGGCTTTATACGGGCCTGCAACATCAGCAACCTGCTCATGAGTGGGAATTTCCTCTCCCACTTCTACTTGATCGTTCTCCTCCTCCTCCTCAGACTCATCCTCCTCGTCATCACCACCAGCCGCCACCGCATCTTTTCAAGTGGTAACCTTGTCTGCTCGGAAGGTGTACTCTTTCGGCACTCTGCCATCTACCGCCAAATTTCCCGGTACCCTGGCTGCAAGGCATAATCTAGTGATGAGAGAAGGAAAAAATAAGCCATACCTCTTAACTTGGCAGCGAACAAACATCTCCTCGTGTATTAGCTTGTCCACGTCAAAGTCGTGGCCCCTCATGAAGCACCAAATCAAACACGCGCATTCACCTCCGATGTGTTATGTGATGGGATCAGGTGGTTATTGATCAGATAGAGCCAATACTTCGCTTCAAAAGTGAGTGCCGACGAGTGAAAATTTTTCCCGTACTTATACCACTGAACCTCCTTGCCCGGGGCACAGATGATCGGAAGGAATTCCATACACTGAGTGAAGCGTCTACCATACGCCTCATAGTTGTCGTCCGTCTCCGCTACAGGACCTGACAACCGGTAAGCCCTCCGAATGGATTCCACAGAGACGTCTACCGGCTTCTTCCTCACGGTGATCACATAATTCCTGTGCTCCGGACTGTTTGCATAAAACTCTCTTACTACCATCGCATTTGCATCGTCTGGCTCCTTAAAGAACATATCTAACCGACGCCGCATCAGCTCGTCGTACATCCTTGGATAGTCGAATCGGAGGGATGTTGTATCTATGCCCCGTTCTGGTATTGCCACCTTCGATTCCTTCTCAGCAAACCGGTCTTGAGCCTTAGCGGATACGAACTTGTTGCTATTATAAGGTCGAGTATAAATGGAAGCCCGAGCTCTCGATGAACCCGCTTGTCTGCTGGACGAAGATCCGGTGCCTTGACGCTTTCTGGAGGGTGCCATTGTACCTACACTAAGGACATCATTAGCACAACACCACAAGGTGACCCAACTGTGGTTACTCAGACTTCACCTTTACAATTGGTCACCATTAGCATTTCCATTCACTGGACATTTAAACAAACACTTGGTGGGCATCATGTATCGGAGCCCCAATTAATTAATATGCACCCAAATTACCCCAACTTCACCCAACTAAGTCAAGAGATACGACTCCCCAAATACCACCACCCACAGGCACTAAGTATACATTACGATTACTAAGAAATAAATAAGACAAAACTACTACATAAAACAAATTAAAAATAAAACCTAAAAAAAAAATTAAAAGAAATGGAAAAGAGAAAACATACATGTGGTGTGAGAAAATAGTGAGAAGTGAAGAAGTGTGTTGGGGTTTAAATGAGCAAAGAACTTGGGAGGATGAGAATTTAGAGTAATTTGAGGGAGTTAGAGAGAGAGTGGATGTTTTTCTTTTTTGGGTGGTGAAAGAAAAAGTTTAGAAGAGATGTGTTAAGGGAGGAGTAGGAGAGGATGAGGGGTTAGGGTTTTGGGGAAATAATTAAAGTAAAAAAGTCAAAATAATAATTAAAAAGAAACTTACACTTACACCTGCCATCAACCTCACTAGCGTGGCCACTAGCGCGCCCACGCTAGTAGCGTCGAGACGAGGCAGAATGGAGGCCCTTTAGCGCGGTCACTAGCGCGCCCGCGCTACTCCCAAGTAGAATACTAGTCGATTAGCGCGGACACTAGTGCGGCCGCGCTACTCCAGGCCTCAAAAATGTTTTTCATCTTTTTCTATCTTTTCCTTGGCGTGGCTGGATTCCTCCCTTGCCTAAGCACACTTGCATATGTTAGTACTTACAAAAATTCATCTACTATTCTACTACACTAAAAACACTACACGTTGGTTTGCCTCCCAACCAGCGTAGTGGTTAATGTCGTGGCACGAAAATTACAACAAGTCAATGGGTTGCCTCCCATGAAGCGCTTGATTTAACGTCGCGACACGACGCAGGCTCTTGCCATCACTCCTCACTTGTGTATTGGGGGTTCCTACAGAGTTATTACCATGTTGTCTCCTTTTTCTTCACTCATACCAAGGTTTGTTCGTCCCATCTTCTGATTCGATCTCTACCGCTCCACTTGGGAACATTTGCACCACCTTGAACGGTCCTGACCATCGGGACTTTAACTTACCCGGGAACAACCTCAATCTGGAGTTGTATTGCAGCACTAACTCACCGGGTTTGAAGTTCCAATCCAAGATGTGTTTTTCATGCATCAACTTCATCCTCTCTTTATATAGTCGAGCACTCTCTAATGCGTGGAACCGGAATTCATCAAGCTCATGCAACCCATTAACTCTGTTGGTGCCCGCTGTTTCCATGTCTAAGTTCAATTGCCTCAGTGCCCACAGTGCTTTGTGTTCAAGCTCAACTGGAAGGTGGCATGACTTACCAAATACCAACCTGTATGGTGACATACCAATTGGTGTTTTGAAGGCTGTGCGGTACGCCTACAATGCATCAACCAACTTCTTAGTCCAATCAGTTCTTGTTGCATTTACTGTTTTTGAGAGGACTCTTTTGATTTCCCTATTGGATACTTCAACATGCCCGCTTGTTTGTGGGTGGTATGGTGAGGCTACCTTGTGGCGAACTCCATATTTCTCCAACAAGCGTGCAAATGCTCTATTGCAAACGTGAGAGCCACTATCGCTGATTATGGCTTGGGGGGTGCCAAAATGGGTGAAGATGTTTTTCTTTAAGAAATTGGTAACTCCCTTTATATCATTGGTTGGGAGAGCAACTACTTCGACCCACTTAGAGACATAGTCAATGGAAACCAGTATATACTTGTTACCGTATGAGCTGACGAACGGCCCCATGAAGTCGATCCCCCACATGTAAATATTTCCACCTCTTGGATTGTGGTCATTGGCATCTCGTGATGACGTGATATGTTGCCCTTTTTTGACATTCAACACATCTTTTTACCCAAGCATGGTCATCCTTGAACAATGTAGCCAGTACAGTTCTGATTCTAGCACTTTCGCTATTGTTCGGATTCCTCCAAAGTGTCCACCATACGGCGACACATGACAGGCCTGCAAAAAAGAGGGTTGATCTTGCTCGGGGATGCATCGCCGGATCATATTATCAACACATATTTTGAACAATAAAGGCTCATCCCAATAATAAGCCCGCCAATCCCGGAAAAACCTTTTCTTTTTAACTGAGGAGAAATCATGCGGTATTAGACCACATGCCAGTAATTAACAATATCAGCATACCATGGTGTCTCCTCCATTGTCACGGCAATTCATTGCTCATCCGGGAAAATCTCAATGATATCTTCAACCTCTGTTCTCTTCTCTGCCCCTTCCAACCTCGAGAAATGGTCTGCCACTTGGTTGTCTGTCCCTTTCCGGTCACAAATCTCCAGGTCAAATTCTTGTAGCAACAGAACCCAACGAATCAGGAGGGGCTTCGACTCCTTCTTTGCTATCAAGTACCTAATGGTTGCATGGTCAGTATAAATAATAACTTTCGAGCCAATTAAATATGACCTGAATTTGTCGAAGGCAAACACTACGTCGAGCATTTCCTTTTCAGTGACCGTGTAGTTCAGTTGTGCACCACTCAGCGTCCTACTAGCATAGTAAATTGGGTGCATGATTTTCTCCTTACGCTGCCCCAAAACTGCTCCTATCGCATAATCACTGGCATCGCACATCAGCTCGAATGGTTTCTCCCAGTCGGATGCAATAATGATGGGTGTGGTCACCAGTCTCTTCTTCAGCTCCTCAAATTCCAACCTGCAAACATCAGAAAATACAAAGTGCTGGTCTTTTTCCAGCAGCTTACATAAAGGGTTAGCAAGTTTTGAAAAATCCTTGATGAACCGCCTATAGAATCCGGTGTGCCCAATAAAACTCCTCATTGATTTCACTTACGTAGGTGGTGGTAGCTTTTCAATTACGTCAAAATTCACATGATCTACTTCGATCACCTTTTTGGACAGTCTATGTCCCAACACAATTCCTTCTTGTACCATAAAATGGCACTTCTCCCAGTCCAACACTAGATTTGTTTCCACACATTGTTTGAGCACCCTTTTGAGGTTATGGAGACAATCTTCGAATGAATCTCCTACCACGGAGAAGTCATCCATAAACACCTCCATAATGTCTTCGACCATGTCGGTGAAGATGGATAACATACACCGCTGGAATGTGGCAGGTGCATTGCAAAGTCCAAAGGGCATTCTCCGAAAGGCAAAGATGCCATACAAACATGTGAAGGACATTTTCTTTCTATCTTCTGGGGCTATTGAGATCTTATTGTACCCCGAGTACCCGTCCAAGAAACAAAAATAAGATCGCCCAGCTAACCTGTCCAACATCTGGTCAATGAATGGCAAGGGAAAATTGTCCTTTCGGGTGGCTGCATTTAGTTTCCTATAATCCATGCAAATTCGCCACCCGGTGACTGTACGAGTTGAGATCAACTCGTTCTTCTCATTTTGTACAATAGTCATTCCGCCCTTTTTCGGTACACATTGGATGGAGCTCACCCAATTGCTGTCAAATATGGGAAAGATGATGCCCGCGTCCAGCCACTTTATCACCTCTTTTTTACTACCTCTTTCATATTCGGGTTTAGCCTTCGTTGATGTTCCCTGGAAGGTCTGTGCCCTTCTTCCAGAAGAATTTTGTGCATTCAGAAAGCTGGGTTGATACCCTTTATGTGTGCCATGGTCCAACCAATGTCAGTTTTGCACTCTTGCAACACCTTCAATAATTGTTCAACCTGCACAACCAGCAAACCAGATGATACGATAACAAGCAAAGTAGAATTGGGACCCAAGAAAGCATACCTGAGGTGGTCTGGAAGTGGCTTCATCTCCAGTTGTGGTGGTGTCTTAATTCATGGTTTTGCAGGTGGTGTAGCTTTCTCTTCTAAATAGAGGAGCTCAACTCAAGGTTCCCTCTTCCAAAAGCCTTGGCCTTCGAGTGCAATGACCCATTCTGCCAACCCTTCACCATCCAATTCCTCTAAATTTGTCAAATAGGCTTCCAACGGATCTTTGACATTAAGGGTCTCATCTTCATCATGTAGGATCAAATCCACCGCTTCCACTAGTGAGCAGTTTGTATATTCACTGGGTATCCTCATGGATTGTTGGATGTTGAATATCACTTCTTCATCATTCAACCTCATTTTTAATTCCCCAGTCTCACAGTCAATCAGTTCTCTCCTAGTGGATAAAAATGGCCTCCCAAAATGATGGGAATCTCCTCGTCTACTTGGCAATCCAGAATAACAATGCCCGCAGGGAATACAAACTTCCCCACTTGCACTAGCACATCATCAAGAATCCCTGTCGGTCTTTTTACCGTGCGGTCAGCCAGATGCAACAACATAGAAGTCGGCCTAGCTCTGCCAATGCCCAGCTTTGTGTAGATTGCCAAAGTAATCAAGTTTATACTGGATCCTAAGTCACACAATGCTTTTTCAAAAGCGTAACTCCCAATGGTACACGAAATAGTGAAGCTACCTGGATCAAACATCTTTTGAGCCATAGGCCTAGTCACTACCGCACTGCATGTATGTGTCAGAGTTACTGTGGACAGGTCCTGAAAGTCAAATTTCTGCGACATCAGGTCTTTTATCATCTTCGCATAGCTGGGCATTTCCCTCAAAGCATCCATTAGAGGAATATTCAATTGAATCTGACGAAGCATCTCCATAAATTTCCTGTATTGATCCTCTTTCTTTTGTTTTGCCAATCTTTGAGAGAATGGTGCAGGTATCACTCTTTGTCCACTGTTTGTTGGTTGTTCTTTGTTGGAATTTTGTGGCACAAGAGGAGCCACTTGTTCTGCAACTTGCTCACTTTCTTTGGCCTTACCCTTTTCAACCTGGGCTTGTTCAACCACCACTTCAGCGAGTTCTGCTGATTCATCTATCTCGACTGGAACTGGAGTGGTTGGTGTAGTCTCTCTTCTGGGTTGAGCAACCTCTTGCTCCCTGTCTAAGTTTCTCTCATTCCTAAGACTAACTGCCATCAGCTGATTCGGGTTTTGCTCCTTTGGATTAATGTTTGTGTCAGCCGGTAATGCCCCTTGGAGGCAGTTATTCAAGGCCATGGACAGCTGCCCCAGTTGAGTTTCAATCCCCTTGATTGCTGCATCGTGTATTTCCAACTTTTCCTGCATCTTACCGTTCGTGCCAATGAGTTGTTGCAGCATACCCCTGATCTCCACCATGTTGCTGTCTTGCTGCTGATGGGGTGGTTGATATGTCAACTGTTGCTAGTTCTGCTGCTGATAGCCTTGTTGTCTCTGATATGGAACTACTTGGCCTTGTGGTCGTACACCTCCAGGTTGTGGTATGTTAGGACTGTACTGTTGGTTGGGTGCTGGCCCCCATTGTTGTTCTCCTTGCCTCTAACCTCCAAAATTGTTAACATAATTCATATCCTCTCTGGGACCCTGGTTGTCACCTTCTCCAATCCATGAACACACATAAGACTGATTGATGCAAGGGGTACACAGTCCTCCATTTGTTGTATCAACGATATGCACTTGCTTCGTACCCATCTCGTCAATCTTCTTCGTTAGTATACTCATCTGGGTCATGAGTGTGGCTATGTTCTCTACATGTGAATTATTTGGGTCAAGAGGAATTAAATGCACTATCGGTGTCAGGGTCGTACCTCTCATCATCCATCCTGAATCCTGAGCCATCTTGTCAAGAAGGATTTTGCACTCAGTAAATGTCTTGCTCTGAAAATCACCCCCAGCTGAAGCGTCTACATTTGCTTTCAAATTGTCCTCTAGCCCCATGTAGAATCTCTGGCCGAGCATTTGGTCTGGAATACCATGGTGAGGACACTTCACTAGCATCCCTTTGAATCTTTCCCAAGTCTCCTGCAAGGTCTCAGTGGGATTTTGCTTGTACTACAATATCTCGTCAACCTGTCTTGCAGTCTTGTTGGGAGGGTAGAACTTATTCAGGAACTACTTGACTAATTCCTCCCACGTGGAAATGGAGTTTATTGGGAATGAATTCAGCCAATTCTGAGCTTCCCCAGTCACTGAGAACGGGAACAGTAGCAGCTTGATGGCTTCCGGAGTCACATTTGGCTGCTTTTGGGTCACACAAATCGATAGAAAATTTTCTAGGTGTTGTTGAGGATCTTCAATGTGTGACCCGGAGAACAATCCCTTATTCTACAGAAGATGCAACATATTGTTGCTGATTTGGAATGTCTCCGCTTGTATTTGGGGCACAACAATGGCAGTGGCCAGGTTGTCAGCTGTTGGCTGTGCCCAATCATAGAGTGCAGCTTCTGGCACAAGAGGTGCCACCACTCAATCATTTGGTACAAAAGGTACCCGATTGTTTGTGTTGACGTTATCCACGTTTTCCATTTTAAGTTGCGGTAAGTGTTTGTCCTTCTTGTTAGCATGGTTTAATGCCCGGAGTGTTTTCTCGGGGTTTGAGAGTCCTTCAAGAAGTTCACCAGTCCTCGAAGAGTTTCTAGGCATACACCTGCATCACATAAGAATTCAAACGTGAGAATTTCAATAAAAAAATATTTAACACTGTGGAAAATTGAGCTAAACTAATAATTCTAGAAATACTGCTGAGTTGTAAATATAATCCGGTTTAAAGTCAGGAGTCGAATCCTCAGAGAAATAACCTATCTATTACAACTCCCAGTGATGCTAATATAATCTCAGACAATTTCCGGGTGCAGTATTTTTATCAATAATTGTTTGGATTTATTAACTAAAGGGACTAATATTCAATATTAAAGATAACTCAATGGTAGAAAGATCTAGGGCAGTAATTTTTCCAATTGCTAGACTAATTCTGACTCTTTTGCTATAATCTCACTGTGTTACTCTATGAGGATTATGAGCTATGGGTTACTGCAATTATCTCTCGATTAACTACAGTAATTTACTAGAGCATTCACTCGAACTACTCTGGCTGATAATTTATGTAGCTCTAATTTATCCCACCAAAGTTTCGTTATCTCTAACCCCACTTTTAAATTCAAGTAATGAATCTCTTCAATTACCCAAAAGTGGTGTTGTTCAACAACAATCTAACATGGTATTCTTTCTCAAGCAACACAAAGCAATTAGACACGATTAATAAAGGGTCCATTCAATTAATCACCATACAAAGCATAGTTGAACAATATTAGATTAAACCCGGATCGATTATAACAATATTGAGTCAAAACTTCATTTAACAATTGGTTCCATCAACCCTAGACGGATTGTTTAGCTACTTATGCTAAAATACAAAGAAATTATAGAATAATTTATCATCCCAAAAATAATGACAAGAGATGGAGAATAGAAAAACGATAATTGTCGTCGGGTCTTCTCACACTTATTCTCCTCCTCAAAGTTGATCTAAAACAAGTTTAAAACCTAATAATGGGGATTTAAAGTAGCATAAGAAGCACATAGAAGGAGGCAATAGTTAAGAGACATATTTTAAAACATATTTGGTTTTAGGAAGCCAACATAACAGAGTTCAAAACACATAATAGTAGATAGCAGGATTTGAATATATAGGCAGGATTGCATTGAAGGATCTAAGAAAACAAATTGGCAAGATTTGTAAAGTTGCTTATGCTCAAATGCATAGTACTTAATAAGTTAAAGTCTGCAAGGACTAATTAGGCTGAATGCACATGCTAGCATTAAGTATAGCCTTGTTTATTTACAAAACAGTATTTAGACATGGTATAAAAGCAAAAGTCAAATAATCATATGGAATCCAAACGAATTAAAGACATGCTAAAGGACAAGTTATCAGGGGTACATGAGTGACAAAAAAGGAATTAATACTGACCAGACATAACAATACAGACTTTGTAAAGATTAAGAACAGGTGAACTGATAAATATCCTAGTTTACCCTCAAGATTGCTAAATTCAGGGCAAGTTCAGAACTAGCAAAACAGCATACAGGAAACAAATTAGAAGACATTAAGCTAATCCCTAAGAGGATTCATATTCTTTAAAACAACCCGTCTCAAAACTAATAGTAGTAATTAGAGAACTGAAGAAACTCATATAAACATGAAATTGGCAGAATCATGCTCAAAATAAATTTTTAACGTGTTAGATCGTAAACACAGGTCACAGATGCATAAAAATAAAATGGCAAAGGGATAGTAACTGACCACTTAGGCGAGAAAAGCAATAATAACACCACAATAGTCGATAACCCAGGATATTTGGCCTTGGCTTTCAGCCGGCCAAAACTAGAAATAGAACGAGATAACACAGAGCCAAATCTTAAATTTCTTAGTAAGATAAACGTGATTCTAGTCTGTCATGAAGGGGAAAGGGGAGGGATTTATATAGTAGCATAGACTGAATCGGGGAAACAAGGAAAAAATTGTAAAATCAAACACAAACAAGGAAGCCCTATTGATGCGTGGCTAGAATTCATGATTTTAAGCATTATATACCTTGCATTTTATGTGCTTTAATGATAAAAATACACGTCGTATGTGCCTAATGGGGTTTATTTTATGTGTAGGTGAATTGGAAACGGAAGCCGAGCTAAATGGGAGCATAAACGTCGAAAATACGCTCAAGAGTCGAAAAGGAGTGACCCGGGACTACCCTGGCGTTAGCCAGGCCTTAGCCTGCTAAAGCCAGCCCTACCCTGGCGTTAGCCAGGCCTTAGCCTGCTAAATCCAGCCCTACCCTGGCGTTAGCCAGGCCTTATCCTGCTAACGCCATCTCTGCCCTGGCGTTAGCCAGGCCTTAGCCTTCTAACGCCAGGGGTCCTTTGTCCGGTCAATTTC
>ML319214.1:0-26106 GCA_005239505.1 Nicotiana paniculata
CTACAAGTGGGCCCCTTTTTACATGTGAAGGACCTTAGGAAAAACCAACTAAAAGCTCCTGGAGACATGTGACAGGGGTGAAATATACATGATTTTGGCATGTGACAGGTTGTGGGAGCATGTGAAAATAGTGTGCTGCATTTGTTGAAGCATGTGGAGGCATGTAAAAACATGTGAAGGCATGCGAAAGTGGGACCCAGTTGGTTTGGAAGGATGTGAAATTTTTTCTTGGCATGGGTAGATGATTTTTAGGGTTTTTTGGTAGGTAATGTAGGATTATTGTGAGATTAACAAGGATTTAGATAATTGATCTTCCTGGTCTGTCTTCTAGGCATCTTTNATCCCGAAAGGCTTTGACCGCAGGTGCGGAGCTGCGGGTGCGGCTAAGGGCGCCGCATGTGCGAGTTTTGGGCTGGAGTTGAGGAGGCCACAGGTGCGGAAGATGGGTCGCACCTGCGGAAGCGTATGTGCGAAGAAGGGACCGCAGAAGCGAGAGATGCTGGGTTGAGTCAGAGCCGCACCTGTGATGGAATTTCCACAGGAGCGGCTATTGGACCGCAGGTGTGAAAGGAGGCCTGGGCAGAATGTTTTAAAGTCGGGTTTTTGTCAATTCTCACCCATTTTTCATTTGGCATGGGCGATTTTGGAGAGCATTTCAAGGGGGATTTTCGTCAGGCATCAAGGTAAGTAAATTCCTTCCGTTGTAAGATAAATACAAGATAATATGCATGGATTAGACATGGAAAATGGTAGGAATTTGGGAAATTATTGAAGAAACCTAGAAAATGTAAATTTTGAATTTAGCAACGAATTTGAGTATGAAATGTAGAGTAAATTACACGATTGAACTAGTAGGGCTATGGGTAGAATGCATCTTCGAGAATATCAGATTTCCAGGCACGTGGGCCCGAGTGAATTTTGGTCATTTCTCTAAGCGGGGTCGGGAAAGTATATAATTTGAATTTGTTGTGAAGTATTAGGATGAATTTTCATTGCTTTGCCGTTATGTGGTAGTTTCAGAGCGTTGTGCATCCGTTGGAGTCATCGGAAGGGCTTGGAAGCCGGTATTGGAATTTCGGAGCGAGGTAAGTCTCCTTTCTAACTTGATGAGGGGGAATCGCCCCCTAGGTGAATTAATTAAGTATATGCTATTATCTTCGGGGGCTACGTACGCACGAGGTGACGGGAGTCCGTCCGTAGCTACTATTATGCCATGTCCGGGTACTCTAGGACCCACTAGCATGCCTTATGTGTTGTACCTGTAATCTTGCATGTAATATTAAACTGCTAATATAATCGAAATCGTAGTTGAATATCTAAAAGAATACTAGAGTCTATTTTCCCTAATCATCTAGAAAGAGAATTGATTTCTCTGTGGATAATTGTGTACCTGGTAGGGTTGTATTATGGAATATCATTAAACTTTACAAATGAGTTTCAAAACAAAGATTTAAAAACTATATTTCATGTTCCTTTAAGAAGGATTTTACTACTTTCCTGAGAAAAACAGCTTCTTGATAAAAATAAGGATTTATTAGGTGGATATGTGTACATATGAGCACCTGAGTCGCAGGTATGATTCGCGAGCAGGCTAGCCTTATTATTCGTATGTATAACCGCGTCGCATGATCGATTCGCGAGAGGGGCAGATAGATGCATCTATGGTTCGAGCCGTTCGACCCTTCGGTAGTGCATAATTTATTATTGTTGGCCCGCGCCGTTCGACCCTCGGCATTGCTTGCACATGATATTTACTGCATAGTTGCTATGATTTTGCCTGATTACTGGCCTGAAATATTAAGTTATCAATTGAAATGACAGAGATTTAAAGTTATTAAAAAGATTTTGGAAGAAGTTGTTACTTCCCGTCGATTTATTGTTATTTGATTAAATCACCCATTTTGATTAATTGTTATTAATATCACGAAGATGTAAAGTGTTAAACGTGAACGGAGTTGAAAATACATATTACTGATTTTAATAAATTGCCTATGATAATCATGCTTAGTGTCATACTTAAATACTCTAAATTGACCTTTAGTAAGTGTCTAATTTGACCTCTCGTCACTACCTCTCTGAGGTTAGGCGGGTGACTTACTGAGTACACGTTGTTTTTGTACTCATGCTACACTTGTTGTGCATTTTATTGCACAGGTACTTTCATAGCGATGTGGCAGATTCGGAGACTTAGGCGAGCTGCATCATCCGGAGGCAACCCGCAGCTGACAGAGTCTCCCTCGTACTGTATTTATTTTATTTTAAATTTCCTTATCCAGTTGTATTTCAGACAGGCTGTGTAATGATTGTATAAATTCTTAGAAATTGCTCATGTACTTGTGACACCGGGTTCTAGGATATGTGTTGGGTTATATTTGTTAAAGTGTAATATTCAAACCATTGTTTTTAATTAACATATTTCTATTTGGTTTAAATGTAATAAAGTGCAAGGAAATGTTTTTCATAAATGTTTTAAACCGGAAATTATTTCCATTAATTAATGATTGGCTTGCCTAACAATGATGTCCGGCGCCATCACGACCTTATGGATTTTGGGTCGTGACAGTGTTCAAGCCATGAGTACTTTGTGATATTGAGTTAGTCTTGAGGCTAGGTTATTGAGAGCTTGTTGTAACGATCCGACCGGTCATTTTGAGAATTTAAGCTCCGTTTGGTGGCATAAGGTCTTGAACAGCTTCGCATTGTGTATATCAACCTGCGTACATGGTTGGATTCAGTCACCGGATGATTCTGAGTTGAATTGGAAGAAGAACTGTTGTTTTGGAAGCTTAAACGGTGAGTTTTTGACCAGAATTTGACTTTTCATGTAAACGACTCCGGAACGAGTTATGGATGATGTCAGCAGCTTCATATGGTGATTTTGGGTTGTGGAAAACGTCCGGAATATGTTTTCGAGGTTTGTGGTAGATTTAGGTTTGAATTGACGAAAGTTAAATTTTCGGTGATTTCAGCCGATTGTGAAATTTTGATATCGAGCCCGGAACGGAATTCTGGAAGTGGATGTAGGTTCGTAGTGTCATTTGTGACCTGTGTGTCAAATTTGAGGTCATTCAGACTAGTGTTGACGTGTTTTGACATCGTTTGTAGATTTGGAAAGAAATGCTTAGTTCTTAGGCTCTAATTCATGTTTAATCCTCGTTTTTGGTGTTATGTGATGTGGTTTGAAGGTTTGACTAGGTTGAAATGAGGTTCTGGGACTGGTTGGTGGTTTTGGTTGAGGCCCCGGGGGCCTCGGGTGTATTTTGGATGCTCAACGAGAAGGATTTTGGACTTAGGCTATTGTTGGTGTTGGATTTCTGGTGTTTTTCCTCACCTGCGGATGGGGAGCCACAGGTGCGAGAGTCGCAGGTGCGGAAGGGGAACGCAGATGCGGAAGTTGGGAAGCTGGGGATGGAGCGCAGGTGCGCAAATTTGGCTGCACCTGTGAGCCTGCAGGTGCGAAACCTGGGCGCAGGTGCGGAATCTGGCGACTTAAGTAAATGCGCAAGTGCGACTAGTAGGATCGCATGAGCGGAATGCGCAAGTGCGAGAAAAGGACGCAGGTGCGAGGATCGCTGGGCAGAAAAGGGGGCAGAATCGAGGGTTTTGTTCATTTTCACTCCATTTTTTGATTTGGAGCTCGGGAGAAGGCGATTCTTTGAGAATTTTCAGAGGAATCTTGTGGGTAACAATTTCTTACTCGAATTTGGTTATATTGCATTAATCTGTTTTGGTTTTCCTCATTTCAAGGAATTTGAGAGTAAAAGTTTGGAAATGGGAGAAAAAGTTCCCCAATTGAAAATCCGAGATTTGAGTGAGATTTTGACGCCAGATTTTGATGATTCTTGTTCGAGTGTTCTCATAAATGAGCGGGTGTTCATAATTTGTAAATTTTACCCAATTTCGAGATGTAGGCCTGGGGTACTTTATGGGAGATTTTCCTAATTTCGCGTCTTAGCTTCGAATTTATTTGTTAAACTAGTTGCTTGTAGTATTATTTACACGATGCTATTGATTTGATTAGATTTGGGCCATTTGGAGTCGGATACTCGTGGAAAGAACGTGATTTGAATTTTGATTTTAGTGGTTGAGGTAAGTATCTTGCCTAACCTTGTGTGGGGGAATTACCCCTTAGGATTTGAGTCTTCTATGTTGATTGTAGTCCGTGTACGCGAGGTGACGAGTGTCTGCTCGGACTTATTTGTAGAAGGTTGACCTTTTAGGGTTCTTAGGTCCTTATATTCACCTTGTATGAAGTTGTTATTGGTACACGTGAGTTCTAAATTTGCTAGTTTTACCCCTACATGCTTTGATTAGAGTTAATTGCTTTAGGATTCACCCTTACTGCCTACTTGAGTCTGATTTGACTTAACCAAACGTTTTACCTCTTCTATTACCATGCTATATTTTCATAGACTGCCTATAATTAATTAAATTGTTGAATATCCCTCATAATTGCTCAACCTCATAAGGGGTTTAGATAACGTATATCTTAGTCGACTTGTCCTTATTTGGAATTATTTGACTTGTGTTGCCTTCTTATTGTTGACTTGAATTTTTTGGATTTGTTGCTTTGTCTTATTTTTCCCTGGTCAAGCTGTCCTCTTACACTTAGTATTCTTTACCGTGATTATTCCTTATGAACGATGTTCTACTGGTTCTTTGTGAATTGAAGTTCTTGTATTGATTTATTCGCCTTACCTTGTGTCATTGTCATGATTGCTTTGTATTTGATGTGGTGATGTACAAGTTTTGTGCCGTGCTATGATTGTTATCTTTGGTTGTTGCACTGCATATTTATATTGGGGACTACAGACGTATTCTGGGAGATCCCCCCTGTACTGCATATTTAAATTGGGGACTATAGATGTATTCTGGGAGATCCCCCCTGTACTGCATATTTAAATTGGGAACTACAGACGTATTCTGGGAGATCCCCCCTGTACTGCATATTTACTTTGGGACTACGGACGTATTTCGGGAGATCCCCCAGCACTGCATATTTACTTTGGGACTACGGACGTATTCCGGGAGATCCCCCAACACTGCATATTGTTTTGGGACTACAAATGTATTCCAGGAGATCCTCTGTGTTGTGTGATAAATTCGGAACTACGAGACGGGATCCCGGTAGATTTATCAAAGGGACTATGTTTTAAAGACAATTATTTGGAAAGTCCAATTTGAAAAATAATTATTTTGAATAAAACTATGTTTGAAGGACGTTCCTTTGGAAAAAGAATATTTGAAAAATATTTATGTTAAATAAAACTATGTTGAAGGATATCCCTTTGGAAAATAATAATTGAAAATGTTTATTTTAAATAAAACTATGTTGAAGAATATCCCCTTGGAAAATAATATTTGAAAAATGTTTATGTTGAAGAAAACTATGTTTAACAGACACTTTCTTCGGAAAAAAAATATATATTTTAAAATCTTTTATCTTGAAGAAAACTATGTCTAAGAGACATCTCTTGGGAAAATTATATTTCAAAAGATTTTCCCTTTAAAAAGGATATTACCTTAAAGCTTTCAATATAGAAACTAGCGGGTGAAAGGTTACACTAAGAGATTTTGACCATTTTAATGGTATTTGTGGCTAAGGCCTGGTATGGAGACTAATGCAGTGTTGAGTTACTACTTTTCTTTATTGTGTTGTGACTTTCGGACTTGGGTTGTGTTCTCGTCCATCCATTCTGTGTATTATTATGATGTTCCGTCGTTAATTGCTGTATTTCCTTCCGCGTTGTAGTTGTTATGTTGTTAACTATATTGTGTAGTCATTAGATAGGTGTCATGCCCTATCATTCCTATATTTATGCATGTTAATTTATTAGACCAATGAGTGTCTTGACTAGTCCTCGTCACTACTTCACTGAGGTTAGTCTTGATACTTACTGAGCACCGCTGTGGTGTGCTCATTCTACACTTCTGCACATTTTTGTGCAGATCCAGGTATCGATTGATAGTAGCTGTTCGGATTCTTGCTAAGGAGACTCAAGGTAAACCTGTCGTCACATTCGCAGGCTTTGGATTCACCTTCCTATTCTGTATTTACACTTTTTTACTTACTTCCGAACATTTGTATTTAGAAGTTGTAGTAACTTTATAGAGCTTATGACTTGTACTACCGGGTTTTGGGAATATGCATTGTATAAAGAAATTCTTTATTTCAGAAAAATATTTGATTTTTTGTTTATTATTGTTGCTATTCCATGAGTATTAGGCTTACCTAGTCCTTAAGACTAGGTGTCAACACGGTACCCAACGGAGGGAAATTTGGGTCGTGACAAGTTGGTATCAGAGCTCTAGGTTCATAGGTGCTACTGGTCATAAGCGACTTTAGTAGAGTTTTGTGGATCGGTACGGAGACGTCTGTACTTATCTTCGAGAGGCCACGGAACTATTAGGACAATTCCACTTCCTTCATTCCTATCGTGCGGATTTATTGATCTCGAAGTTTGAAATTATCATTCCATTCTCTCACTGATAGTGAGGACACGAGTTGGGGTTCTTGATGATGTTACCCCTGGAGCAGATGTCGCTAGATGCAGAGGTCGACGAGGAGCACGCGCCGCAGTTAGGGCACCTACCAGAGCAGCCGTTGAGGAGCCGCCAGTAGTTCTAGTTGGGGGGCAGGTACCAAAGGCGCCTGTTGCTACCCCCGGACTTCAGGAGACTTTAGCAAAGTTCCTGAGCATGTTTGGTATATTGGCTCAGGCGGGGTTATTTCAGGTTGCTCCAGTTACTTCACCAACCGGGGAAGAAGCCCAGACTCCCACCGCCCAAACTCCAGAGCAGCAACTTCTGAGGTAGAGCAGCTTAGATTTGCAAGGTTCAAGAGATATAACCCTCCTACATTCAGCGTATTGGCTTCAGAAAGTGCACAGGGTTTCTGGAGGAGTGCCATAGCATCCTCCACACTTTGGATATTATGGAGACGAGTGGGGTTGCTTTTACCATGTTCCAGCTTCAGGTAGTGGCTTATCAGTGGTGGCAGACATATGAGTTGTGTAGCCTGGCCGAGTCAGCTTCACTTACATAGAGTCAGTTTTCAGAGATGTTCTTGAGAGAGTATGTACCTCAGTCCCTTCAGGATGCATGGCGCGCAGAGTTTGAGCAGCTGCGCCAGAGCACTATGTCAGTATTAGAGTGCCATCAGATTCCGTGATTTGTCCATGAATGCACCTGCCTTAGTCGCTACAGTTAAAGGGCGAGTCCGTAGATTCATTGAAGGGATCAGGCATGATATTCGGTACAACATGGCTCAAGAATTGGAGTCATATGTTTCGTTTCAGCAGGTGGTAGGGATCGCTCGCCGGTCAAAAGGCATCTGGGACCGGGAGCGAGAGGACAGACAAGATCAGGAGAGAGAGTCTAGGGAGGCGAGGAGGCCTTGTAGAACGGAGAGATCTGCTGGACCTTATTTTGAAGGCAGGGTGCATCACGGTAGAGGTTTGTCGGTCAACCAGTGCAGTTTGCATTACCGGCCTCGCATGGGGTTTCAGGTACTCGTGGGTCTCAGAGTACTCGTATTGCACAGTTTCCACAGCCACGCCAGCAGAGAGGTTGTTTTGAGTGTGGAGATACCAGTTACAGGGTGAGAGATTGTCCCAAGCTCCGGGCAGATGTGTCACAGCAGGGTATTCAGGTGAGTAGAGAGTTCCCAAGAGGGGGAGGCCTAGCCCGTTGATGTGTTTTGTATGGTAGGCTAGAGGTCGTGGTGACAGATGTTATCATACATGTATATTTCGATTTGTTACAGAGGGGAACCATTTGTATTTCATTATAGCTCTGCTGGTCGGGACGAGTTCCCTCATTTGTTGTTACGCTTATGAGTGAATTTCATGCTTTGCACTCTCTTTTCGTGTTTGCCCATGTTGGGAGATTCTGTGAGTGGTAGCCCGTGTCTATCATTTGTTTCTATTCATTTTTGAGAGATATGAGACTAGTAGTAAATTCCTATTGTCCAGTACGGTAGGCTTGATGTGATTCCTAAGTATAGTGGTTACGAGCTGTGATTCTTATGCTCCACCGGTGTGGGAGCCAACACGTGTTGTAATTATGTTGAAGGAAGTGATCTAGTGAAAGGTTCTAGTTGGTGGGACATGTATATTCTATTTGTGATTTAGAGTTTAGGACGAAACCCTCATGATTTCGTGTGATTTGAAGTGTTCAAACCGGCTGTGTACCGTGATATAAGTTATACCAGCATGGGATCCTTGTGATTTGTTCACGTGCTTTAATTCCTTCCTCGTTATATTGTTGTGTAAGTTAGCATTGATAGAGAGTTGTGCCTGTCAGGCTTGTTTGATAGTTTCCTTATGTGTTCCTCCTTTCATATTCAGTCATTTTCGTTATGTGCTCCTTGAGTTTTATCTTGTGGGGTGTGTGCCCGGTGGTTTTAGTTGTGGCTTGGTGATTCGGGTGTCAAAGTTATGAGGTCTTCGTGTTTTTTGCATTATTATCAGTGTGATGGAGGTTTGGAATAGATTTCTATCGGATATGAGGCTAATTGTCGGTGTTGAGTTGATTTCGGGCAGCTATTATGATCAGAAGTGTTATTAAGGGCCTATGTGTGGTGCGTTATGTTGTGTGGTCGTACCTTGTGGGTGTGTGCATGAGTTGATGCAGCTGGTTGAGGCTGATACCGGATATGGATTTAGCATCGGGCCTTTTTGGAAGTAAAGAGAAGGTGAGAAATTGGGGTATGAGGCTTATCGGTGTTGGTAGGAAGGCCAAATCGCAGTTGTCATGGTGTCTTCAGTCTTATGTAGATTAGGGTGACGTGGGATCACCCGTGGGTGCATGTTGGAAGTGTGCATTCAGTGATTGGATGAGTTCGAGGTGATCTTGGCACGTTCGAGGAAGAACGTTTGTTTTAAGAGGGGGAGAATGTAACGACCCGGCCGGTCGTTTTGAGAATTTAAGCTCCGTTCGGTGGCATAAGGTCTTGAACAGCTTCGCATTGTGTATATCGACCTGCGTACATGGTTGGATTAAGTTACCGGATGATTCAGAGTCGAATTGGAAGAAGAACTGTTGTTTTGGAAGCTTAAATGGTGAATTTTTGACCGAAATTTGACTCTTTATGTAAACGGCTCCGGAACGAGTTATGGATGATGTCACCAGCTTCGTATGGTGATTTTGGGTTTAGGAGCGCGTCCAGAATTTGTTTTCGAGGTCTGTGGTAGATTGAGGCTTGAATTGGCGAAAATTAGATTTTTGGCGATTTCAGCCGATAGGTGAAATTTTGATATCGAGCCCGGAACGGAATTCTGGAAGTGGCTGTAGGTTCATATTGTCATTTGTGACCTGTGTTTCAAATTTGAGGTCATTCGGACTAGTGTTGATGTGTTTTGGCATCGTTTGTAGATTTGGAAAGAATGCTTAGTTCTTAGGCTCAGATTCATGTTTAATCCTCGTTTTTGGGTTTATGTGATGTGGTTTGAAGGCTCGACTAGGTTGAAATGAGGTTATGGGACTGAGTGGTGGTTTTGGTTGAGGCCCTGGGGGCCTCGGGTGTGTTTAGGATGCTCAACGGGAAGGATTTTGGACTTAGGCTATTTCTGGTGTTGGAATTCTGGTGCTTTTCCTCACCTGCGGATGGGGAGCTGCAGGTGCGAGAGTCACAGGTGCAGAAGGGGAACGCATATGCGGAAGTTGGGAAGCTGAGGATGGAGCGCATGTACGCAAATTTGGCCGCACCTGCGATCCCGCAGGTGCAAAACCTGGGCGCAGGTGCGGAATCTGGCGACTTAAGTAAATGCGCATGTGTGACTGGTAGGATCGCAGGAGCGGAATGCGCTGGTGCGAGAAAAGGCGCTGGTGCGAGGATTGCTGGGCAGAAAAGGGGGCAAAATCGAGGGTTTTGTTCATTTTCACTCCATTTTTGATTTTTGAGCTCGGGAGAAGGTGATTCTTTGACGGATTTTCAGAGAAATCTTGTGGGTAACGATTTCTTACTCGAATTTGGTTTTATTGCATTAATCTATTGTGATTTTCCTCATTTCAAGGAATTTTAGAGTAAAAGTTTGGAAATGGGAGAAAAAGTTCCCCCATCGAAAATCCGAGATTTGAGTGAGATTTTGATGTCGGATTTTGATGATTCTTGTTCGAGTGTTCTCATAAATAAGCGGGTGTTCATAATTTGTAAATTTTACCCGATTTCGAGATGTGGGCCCAGGGTACTTTATGGGCGATTTTCCTAATTTTGCGTCTTAGCTTCGAATTTATTAGTTAAACTAGTTGCTTGTAGTATTATTTACACGATGCTATTGATTTGATTAGATTTGGGCCATTTGGGGTCGGATACTCGTGGCAAGAACGTGATTTCAAGTTTGATTTGAGCGGTTGAGGTACGTATCTTGCCTAACCTTGTGTGGGGGAATTACCCCTTAGGATTTGAGTCTTCTATGTTGATTGTAGTTCGTGTACGCGAGGTGACGAGTGTATGCTCGGACTTACTTGTAGAAGGTTGACCTTTTAGGGTCCTTAGGTCCTTATATTCACCTTGTATGAAGTTGTTCTTGATACACTTGAGTTCTAAATTTGCTAGTTTCCCCCCTACATGCTTTGATTAGAGTAAATTGCTTTAGGATTCACCCTTACCACCTACTTGACTCTGATTTTGTCACGACCCCAAATCCATAAGGTCGTGATGGCGCTTGACATCATTCTCAGGCAAGCCAATCATCAAATAGTTAAGTGAAATTTTCCTGTTTTAGCATTTATGAAAATCATTACCTTTCAATTTATTACATAATAACTTAATAAAATCCGTTAAGTAAATACAATGGTTTAAATATTCTATTTTAGCAAATATACCCCAAACATAACACAGAACCCGGTGTCACAAGTACATGAGCAATTTCTAAGAATTTATACAATCATTACAAAGTTTGTCCAGGATGCAAATTGGACAATGGAATTTAAAACAAAATGAATACAATACGAGGGAGACTCTATCAGCTGCGGATCGCCTCCGGATGATGCAGCTCGCCTAAGTCTCCAAACCAGCCTCATCGCTATGAAAGTACTTGTGCAATAAAAATGCATAACAAGTGTAGCATGAGTACGAAAACAACGTGTACTCAGTAAGTCGCCCGCCTAACCTCTGAAAGGTAGTGACGAGAGGTCGAATCAGACACTTGCTAGAGGTCAATTTGATATATTCAAGTGAGACACTAAGCATGAATGTCATAGACAATTTCTTAAAATCAGGATTTAATAATATCAACTCCTTCCACATTTAACACTTTAAATCTTCGTCATTTCAGTTGACAGTTTAAATCATAATCCAGGATAAGAAACATCAGACTTGTTTCACATTTTACACATAAATTATCATTCCTCATAACTGGCCATTAAAACTTCCTTAGGCCGATAAACATGTATAAATCACAGTAAATACACAGTAAATATCATGCGCAAGCAATACCAAGGGTCGACGACCCGAACCAACATAAACATAAACTGTGCATTGCCGAGGGCCGAACGGCCCGAACCATAGATGCATCTATTTTCCCCGCTCGCGAATCAATCATGCGACGCGGTCAACATAATAATAATAATAAGGCTAACCTACTCGCAAATCATACCTGCGAATCAGGTGCTCATATGAATATACATAAATACAGGGTCGTCCTGCTCGCGAATCATACATGCGACTCAGACACCCAAAGTTACACATATTCAAACCAATAAACCTCATTTTTATCAGGAAAAGTAGCTGTTCAATGAAGTGATAAAATTCTCCTTTTAATAATCATGAGTATAATATTTAAAACTTTTTTGGAGATTTACTTGCAAATTTTGACAGGGTTCCAAACTCGATAGGTTTATCCGAAACACAATCATCCAAGGAAAAATCAATTATCCTTCTAGGTGGTTAAGAAAAGTAAACTCTATCCTTCTCAGAGATTTAGATACTAATTGAAAGCATCACATGATATTTTATTGACAAGGTCACAAGTACAACAAGTAAAGCATGCTAGAGGGTCCTAGACTACCCGGACATGGCATAATAGTAGCTACGCACGGACTCCCGTCACCTCGTGCGTACGTAGCCCCCACAACTAATAGCATGTATTCATTTAGTTCACCTATAGGGACAATTCCCTCTCACAAAGTTAGAAAGGAGACTTACCTCGCTCAGAAATTCCATAACCGGCTTCCAAGCCCTTCCGACGACTCCACTGGACGCACAACACTCCAAAACTATCCAAATAACGACACACCAATGATAATATACTCTAATATTTGCAACAATTCAAATTATATAATTTCCCAACTCCGCTCAGTGAATTGACTAAAATGCCCTCGGGCCCACATGCCCGGAATCCAAAATTTCTCGAAGATAAATTCTACCCATAGCTTTACTAGTTCAAATATACAATTTACTCTAAATTCCATGCTCAAATTCGTGGTAGAAATCCAAAATACCATTTCTAGGTTTTCTTCAAAAATTTCCCAATTTTTCCACAATTTTCAAGTTTTTCCATGTTAAAAATATAGATATAATCCAAGTTATTAACTTGCAATAGGTGGGATTGACTTACCTCCAAGTTGCTAGGTGAATATTCTTCTCAAGAAGCTCCAAAAATCACCCAAGAATGAAGAAATGAGAAAAAATGCTCAAACCCCCGCTTTAAACACTCATTGCCCAGCGATCTTCGCGCCCGCGACAAAACCTTCACGCCTGCGGCAAAACCTTCGTGCTTGCCGTCTTCGCACCCGCGGCCAATTCTTCGCGCCTGCGGTCCTCGCATCCGCAGCCAATTCTTGGCACCCGCGGTGCCTAGCCAGCCCATGCCTTTTCGCTTCTGCGACTCGTTCCCCGCATCAACGAGCTCGCACCTGCGGCCATCCAAGCGCAGATGCGATCAAACTAGAAGCTGGGAGCTTTAGTTTATGCTCTCCCAGTTTAAACATGGTCCGAGGCTCATCTAGTTAACACCCGGGGCCCAACCCGAACATGCCAACAAGTTCCAAAACATAATGCGGACCTGCTCGAGGCCTCAAATCATATCAAATAACATCGAAACAATGGATCACAACTCAATTAAATCTTTATGAACTTTAGAATTTCAAACTTCTTCATTCGACGCCAAACCTATCAAATCACATCCGATTGACCTCAAATTTTGCAGACAAGTCATATTCGACATTACGAACCTGCTCCAACTTCCAGAATCACATTCCGACCTCGATATAGAAATTTCCACTTCCGGTCCGATTTCTCAAAAACCTTCAAATTTCTATCTTTAGCCAAATGACTTCAAAATGACCTACATACATCCGAATTCAGTTCCGATCGCGCTCCCAACTCCAGAATTACCATACAGAGCTATTCCCCGGCTTGGAATCCCAAACAAACATCAATATCACTGAAATGCCTTCCAACCCAAATTGATGAAATTCTTTCAAAAATGCTAATTTCCACAATATACGCCGAAACACCCCCGGGTCATCCAAAACCCGATCCGGACATACGCCCAAGTCCGAAATCATCATATAAACCTGCTGGAAACTTCAGATCCTGATTCCGAGGTTGTTTACTCCAAATTCTAATCTTAGTCAATTCTTCCAACTTAAGGCTTCTGAAATTAGAATTTTCCTTTTAATTGACTCCGAACTTCCCGAAATTCAACTCCGACCACGTCTACGAGTTATAATACCTGAAATGAAGTTGCTCATGACCTCAAACTGCTGAACGACGTGCTAAATCTCAAAAGGACTGGTCGGGTCGTTACATTCTCTCCCACTTAAACATACGTTCGTCCTCGAACGTTCTAAGAACTGCTTCAGAGTTACCTGAAATCACTACTTAACACCTCGTGCACCTGCCGGTGCTACCACAACCCAGTTGAGTACATTAGCTTGATCAAATCTGAAGATTTCTTCTTTTATCCATATAATAAGCTCAGAATCCAGTTCCAACACTTGAAATTTCTCTTGCCAGGCCTAGTTCCAATATATAAACACTGTATCAACTACCACACGAGGTACCAAAACATGATTGCATACCTTTGCTGAATTAGCACCATGCACTGCAAAATTCGTCACCTAACCACAATGACGTTCCCTGAACCTTAATAGCCAAAATTTCACGAATTTGATGCTCCTGATGCACCTCATAACAAATATACATACATCTTGCTATAATGCTGATGATACCACCACAACAGAGGAGATGTGTAGAAATTCATACCCAACTGCAGAGTTAACAAATCATTGAATATCTCATCTTGACTAGAATCATCACCTCATTATGAACCGAATAATGGTATTTGTCCTTTAATGTATTTCACATAATCTTATCGCACTTGATCCCTGATCCAATAATCTTGTATCGCCCAGTATGAACTGTTCAGACAACAAATCATCCCAGACATGACCAACAGTCTCACATGATACCACTCGCGCCAATAGGCCACAACTCAAACATGATAAATAAGAAATGACTCAGGAAGGGACTACTCAACTCACGCCAGTAATGTGAACTTTCTAAGAAAATAGGAAGTAAAACAGAAGAAAATAAATATAGGAAACTGACTCATCATCACACTGTTGCGGCGTGCAACCCGATCCAGATAACATAATGGTGGCGGCGTGCCACTCGATCCAAATATCATGCCCCTGGCAGCGTGCCACCCGATCCAAATAACATAACCGTAGCGACGTTCCACCCAATCCAAATGACATAAAATTCACGTAAGGAAATATACACGGAGCTGAATTACTCACTATTACAAATTTCTTAACATCCATCATAAGCACGCTAAGTGCATAATACCATCCTGGGGAGACTGATAAAGCCATATGCTTACAAAACTCAAGCACAATTGAGGTGCGATATATATATATATATATATATATATATATATAAATACACTCTGGATCTCAAGAGACATCCTGCTCACATAACATCATCACTACACGGGACCTCAACATATAAGAGATTATCAAGCCGTTTCACAATTCACACGGCACAATAATAATATCACATGAATTTGACGAAGACGGAACAATCACCTGTTTCCAACACCCCTCCCTGAGGAGCGCTATACTGAAATGAACACATCTGCCTCACATGAAGCCCATAACCATATTTAAATCCATTCATAAACTTCAAGCCGATTCTTCTCGCAATGAACTAGGCTGATAGCCTTACCTGGGGTCCATAATAACCAACTTCCTCTCATAATACACGAGCGCAACCATCATAGCCAAGACAACATCCTGCAATCCACAACCAACTGGACCGAACGCCTTCCTGGCATAAATTTTCAAACAAGCAATATTGCATTTCCTTATACTTGGTCTAAATCTTCAATACATCAGGTGAATACCTGTCACACTTATACCATCTTCCCGTGGTCACGCTCCCACGACCTTCCACAAGGTAACAAGTCTGCCCATCCATAACACCGACCACACTAAGGCTGCAAAACACATCAAGAACCCATGACCAGAGTACAAAGCCTCTTTCACCGAATATCGATCTCAGGTGACACTGAAGATAACACCAACGTACTCTGAACTTTCAAATCACTTTTTTTTCCTGCTCATCCGAGCTCATGACATCCTTGTCAACACATAACCGCAACCTCGATCCTTACTTCCAGTTACATACTGCTTACTGCACCTAACATGCCAATATGAGATAGCGCAAGAATTCCATCATAACTTCTGAACTACTAATAGGGTGAACACTTCATCATATAGAAACCTTTTACTCACCTCAATTCAAGAGAACAGTAACAACACTCAAGTGAATTCTCACAATCACCTAACATGCAAATCTTTAAATAGTGGTCTGAACCACCATAACCCTCCTGGGATCCGCCTACACCTGATATGCCATAGCACTCGAATGCTCCCAAATCAAATCTGTTCCTGCGGCCGTCAAACCTCGCACACACTGTGCAAACCACACACACAACTCAATCACACTGACGAAACTGATCATTGCCGAAAATGTGCCACTTCAACCATGGCTAATCAATCTATCTTCTTTTAATCATCCTTAACTGCCTCAGAATAATAGTAACTTCCTTCAACTCATAGCAAATTCAACCCCCACTCATCCCCAGTGACCTTGATTCACAAGACCATGCTGCCTAAATCCCACAACCCGTCTCATGCCCTCCTGATAATCTTTCTACAACTTGGAGTTTATTTCTCTCACTCCTCAAATACTATCGTGCATGCTGAAAATAACATAGAACACTCCATCCATTTTCCCTTTCTCAGGAATTATACTGCAAAAGCTCAATTCTTAATCATACTGTTGCCCTTATCCCTAAACGCCGCATTCTTAACTTTTGAAATCATTAGGTCCGCCATTGAGAGTCACCCACTCTGACAGGCCCCGAATACAATCAACTCCAAGGCTCTTCTAGCACATGAACGTCCTCTCAATGAAGTACGTGACTGAGTCACTACCCTTACAACTCGCCTATGCATTAAACAAAATTCTGAATCTTCCAAAGCCTAACCCTGGTCCGATAGGACCAACTTTTGCACACATTCATCAAATCCCATGCACAATTACCATTCTACTCCTTCCCCTTAGCTGTACTAACTTGCCAATATGTCGACAATCCACAACCCCATGAGAACACAATCCTACAGCCCAACTGCAGGTGGTGGGACTCCCCCACTTAGCCCGAAGCTACTCCTGGAACCACTCTAGACCCTGCTGAGATCCTTTCTCATTTGTTAACATGAATCTTTCTTAATCGATCCATCCAATTCTTTCAAATTCTCTTGATAGCACTCCCTAATTACTCAAATTCTCTAGCATCATTCACACATCCTGCCTTCTACCGAACATCCACTAAAATCCCTCATAGAGACTTGCCAACCACACGACCGCTAACATACTCACAGGAGGTAACCCACCTATGTAATTCACCAACTGACACCTTCCAACGACCTTGTACTGCACTATCTCTACGACATCAATACTCCATCCTAAGTCCGTTCTCGTTCACCAACCTTACCAGTCCGCCCGCTCCCCATGGACTTATACTAACTGCGCTGCAATACCTTCTAATTCACCACTATGCTGCCGCTCCCCCACTTTGCGACTGCTCGACTTCCATTTCTTACACCTGGCCTCCTAGAAATGGAATCACCGCCAAGCCTAAATTCAATATCATTCTCTGCCAACCGCATTCTTCAATACTTCTTCACCATACTCTGGCCCCATGCACCCGAAGAAACCATGGCACTGCCGAACATAACATATTCCATTCGATCAAGAACGACGATAACACGCCACAGGTGAATACTCCACCTTACTTGAAAACACCAAGTCTTACTACTTTATAACCCCAACCGGACCATTTATAATCCAAATGCCTTTTCTTTGCCGGAACTAAAATACCGAAATCTCGAAATCACACTCAGAGAAGACCTCCCTTCAAACCATTCATCACGACTCAACATATGGGCATGCGTTCTATCCTCACACCCACATCGCGCGATAAACAATCGTAAATATCGTCACAACCTGAGCATAATCTCAAGGCTCTCAGAAACACAACTACTGAGCTGAAACAACATATTATCCTTCTGCAGGGCCACAACAACAGCCCCAACCAATTACACCTGGAAAACATCTCACATCATATCCGTAGCACCATTTCTATTCTTCACATTCTCGATTCATAACAAGCGCTTCGCGACGCGTAAGATTGAGTAGGAATAAAAATAGGTATAAGCCTTAAAGGAATCAAATCGCACGATGAGGATCAAGAAGGGAAGTACTCCTAACAGCCCTGTAGCCTCTCGAAGATAAGTACAAACGTCTCCGTACCGATCTGCAAGACTCTACTAGAATTGCTCATGACTCGTGAGACCTAAGGGAACCTAGTGATATGATACCATGTTGTCACGACCCTAAATTTATAAGGTCGTGATGGCGCTGGACATCATTGTCAGGCAAGTCAATCATCAAATAGTTAAGTGAAAATTTCCTGTTTTAGCATTTATGAAAATCATTACCTTTCACTTTATTACATAATAACTGAATAAAATTCGTTACGTAAATACAATGGTTTAAATATTCTATTTTTGCAAATATACCCCAAACATAACACAGAACCCGGTGTCACAAGTACATGAGCAATTTCTAAGAATTTATACAATCATTACAAAGTTTGTCCAGGTTACAAATTGGACAATGGAATTTAAAACAAAATGAATACAATACGAGGGAGACTCTGTCAGCTGCGGATTACCTCCGGATGATGCAACTCGCCTAAGTCTCCAAACCAGCCTCATCTCTATGAAAGTACATGTGCAATAAAAATGCACAGCAAGTGTAACATGAGTATGAAAATAATGTGTACTCAGTAAGTCGCCCGCCTAACCTCAGAGAGGTAGTGACGAGAGATCGAATTAGACACTTGCTAGAGGTTAATTTAATATATTCAAGTGAGACACTAAGCATGAATGTCACAGACAATTTCTTAAAATCAGGAATTAATAATATCAACTCCTTCCACATTTAACACTTTAAATTTTTGTCATTTCAGTTGACAATTTAAATCATAATCCGGGATAAAAAACATCTGATTTATTTCAGATTTTACACATAAATTTGCCTTCCTCATAACTGGCCATTAAAACTTCCTTAGGCCGATAAACATGTATAAATCACAGCAAATACGCAGTAAATATCATGCGCAAGAAATGCCGAGGGTCGACGGCCCGAACCAACATAAACATAAATTGTGCATTGCCGAGGGTCGAACGGCCCGAACCATAGATTCATCTATTTTCCCCGCTCGTGAATCAATCATGCGACGCGGTCAACATATTCAACTCAGTTGTGCTTGAGTTTTGTAAGCATATGGCTTTATCAGTCTCCCCGGGATGGTATTATGCACTTAGCGTGCTTATGATGGATATTAAGAAATTTGTAATAATGAGCAATTCAGCTCCGTGTATATTTCCTTACGTGAATTTTATGTCATTTGGATTGGGTGGCACGTCGCTACAGTTATGTTATTTGGATCGGGTGGCACGCTGCCACGGGCATGATATTTGGATCTGGTGGCACGCCGCCACGATTATGTTATCTGGATCGGGTTGCACGCCGCAACAGTGTGATGATGAGTCAGGTTCCTATATTTATTTTCTTCTGTTTTACTTCCTATTTTCTTAGAAAGTTCACATTACTGGCGTGAGTTGAGTAGTCCCTTCCTGAGTCATTTCTTATTTATCATGTTTGAGTTGTGGCCTATTGGCGCGATGTGGTATCATGTGAGATTGTTGGTCATGTCTGGGATGATTTGTTGTCTGAACAGTTCATACTGGGCGATACGAGATTATTGGATCAGGGATCAAGTGCGATAAGATTATGTGAAATACATTAAAGGACAAATACCATTATTCGGTTCATAATGAGGTGATGATTCTAGTCAAGATGAGATAATCAATAATTTGTTAACTCTGCAGTTGGGTATGAATTTCTACACATCTCCTCTGTTGTGGTGGTATCGTCAGCATTATAGCAAGATGTATGTATATTTATTATGAGGTGCATCGGGAGCATCAGATTCGTGAAATTTTGGCTATTAAGGTTCAGGGAACGTCATTGTGGTTAGGTGATGAATTTTGCAGTGCATGGTGCTAATTCAGCAAAGGTATGCAATCATGTTCTGATACATCGTGTGGTAGTTGATACAGTGTTTATATATTGGAACTAGGCCTGGCAAGAGAAATTTCAAGTGTTGGAACTGGATTCTGAGCTTATTATATGGATAAAAGAAGAAATCTTCAGATTTGATCAAGCTAATGTACTCAACTGGGTTGTGGTAGCACGGGCAGGTGCACGAGGTGTTAAGCAGTGATTTCAGGTATCTCCGGAGCAGTTCTTAGCACATTCGAGGACGAACGTATTTTTAAGTGTGAGAGAATGTAACAACCCGACCAGTCGTTTTGAGCTCTAGCATGTCATTCAGCAGTTTGAGGTCATGAGCATGTTCATTTAAGGTATTATGACTCGTAGGCGTGGTCGGAGTTGAATTTCGGGAAGTTCTGAGTCAATTAAAAGGAAAATTCTAATTTCGAAAGCCTTAAGTTGGAAGAATTGACTAAGATTAGAATTTTGAGTAAACGACCTCGGAATCAAGATCTGAAGGTTCCAACCGGTTTATATGATGATTTCGGACTTGGGCGTATGTCCGGATCGGATTTTGGATGACCCGCGGGTGTTTCAGCGTATATTGTGGAAGTTAGAATTTTATCAATTTGGGTTGGAAGGCATTTCAGTGATATTGATGTCTGTTTGGAATTTCGAACTGGGGAATAGCTCCGTATGGTAATTCTGGAGTTGGGAGCGCAATCGGAAGTGAATTCGGATGTATGTAGGTCATTTTGAAGTCATTTGGCTAAAGATAGAAATTTGAAGGTTTTTGAGAAATCCGACCGGAAGTGGAAATTTTGATATCAGAGTCGGAATGTGATTCCGAAAGTTGGAGCAGGTCCGTAATGTCGAATATGACTTGTCTGCAAAATTTGAGGTCAATCGGACGTGATTTGATGCGTCGAATGAAGAAGTTTAAAATTCTAAAGTTCATAAAGATTTAATTGAGTTGTGATCCATTGTTTCGATGTGATTTGATGTGATTTGAGGCCTCGAGCAGATCCACATTATGTTTTGGAACTTGTTGGCATGTTCGGGTTGGGCCCCGGGTGTTAACCGGATGAGCCTCGGACCATGTTTGAACTGGGAGAGCATAAACCGAAGCTCCCAGCTTCTGGTGTGATCGCATCTGCGCTTGGATGGCCGCAGGTGCAAGCTCGCAGATGCGGGGCACGTGTCGCAGAAGCGAAAAGGCATGGGCTGGCCAAGCACCGCGGGCGCAAAGAATTAGCCACGAGTGCGAGGACCGCAGGCGCGAAGAATTGGCCGCGGGTGCGAAGACTGCAGGCGTGAAGGTTTTGTCGCAGGCGTGAAGATCGCTGGGCAGTGAGTGTTTAAAGCGGGGGTTTGAGCAGCATTTTTGCTCATTTCTTCATTCTTGGGTGATTTTTGGAGCTTCTCGAGAGGGATATTCACGTAGAAAATTGGAGGTAAGTCAATCCCACCTATTGCAAGTTAATTACATGGATTATATCTAGATTTTTAACATGGAAAAACATGAAAATTGTGGGAAAATTGGGAAATTTTTGAAGAAAACCTAGAAATGGAATTTTGGATTTCTACCACGAATTTGAGCATGGAATTTAGAGTAAATTGTATATTTGAACTAGTAATGCAATGGGTAGAATTTATCTTCAAGAAATTTCGGATTCCGGGCACGTGGGCCCGAGAGCATTTTGATCAATTCACTGAGCGGAGCTGGGAAATTATATAATTTTAATTGTTGCAAATATTAAAGTATATTTTCATTGGTGTGTCGTTATTTGGATAGTTTTGGAGCGTTGTGCATCCATTGGAGTCGTCGGAAGGGCTTGGAAGCCGGTTATGGAATTTCGAAGCGAGGTAAGTCTCCTTTCTAACTTTGTGAGGGGGAATTGTCTCCATAGGTGAACTAAATGAATACATGCTATTAGTTGCGGGGGCTACGTACACACGAGGTGACGGGAGTCCGCGCGTAGCTACTATTATGCCATGTCCGGGTAGTCTAGGACCCACTAGCATGCTTTACTTGTTGTACTTGTGACCTTGTCAATAATATATCATGTGATGCTTTCAATTAGTATCTAAATCTCTGAGAAGGATAGAGTTTACTTTTCTTAACCACCTAGAAGGAGAACTAATTCTTCCTTGGATGATTGTGTTTCAGATAAACCTATCGAGTTTGGAACCCTGTCGGAATTGGCAAGTAAATCTCCAGAAAAGTTTTAAATATTATACTCATGTTTATTAAAAGGAGAATTTTATCACTTCATTGAACAACTACTTTTCCTGATAAAAATGTGGTTTATTGGTGTGAATATGTGTAACTTTGGGTGCCTGAGTCGCATGTATGATTCGCTAGCAGGATGACCCTGTATTTATGTATATCCATATGAGCACCTGAGTAGAAGGTATGATTCGCGAGCAGGTTAGCCTTATTATTATTATGTTGACCGCATCGCATGATTGATTCACGAGCGGGGAAAATAGATACATCTAAGGTTTGGGCCGTCCGACACTCGGTAAACTTTGTAATGATTGTATAAATTCTTAGAAATTGCTCATGTACTTGTGACACCGGGTTTTGGGATGTGTTTGGGGTATATTTGCTAAAACAGAATATTTAAACCATTGTATTTACTTAACGAATTTTATTCAGTTATTATGTAATAAAGTGAAAGGTAATGATTTTCATAAATGCTAAAACATGAAATTTTCACTTAACTATTTGATGATTGGCTTGCCTGACAATGATGTCTGGCGCCATCACGACCTTATGAATTTGGGGTCGTGACAACATGGTATCAGAGCACTAGGTTCCCTTAGGTCTCACGAGTCATGAGCAAGTCTAGTAGAGTCTTGTAGATCGGTATGGAGACGTCTGTACTTATCTTCGAGAGGCTACAGGGCTGTTAGGAGTACTTCCCTTCTTGATTCCTCATCGTGCTATTTGATTCCTTTAAGGCTTATGCCTATGTTTATTCCTACTCAATCTTACGCGTCGCGAAGCGCTTGTTATCAATCGAGAATGTGAAGAATCGAAATGGTGCTACGGATATGATGCGAGATATTTTCCATGTGTAATTGGTTGGGGCTATTGTTGTATCCCTGCAGAAGGATAATATGTTGTTTCAGCTCAGTAGCTGTGTTTCTGAGAGCCTTGAGATTATGCTCAGGTTGTGATGATATTTACGATTGTTTATCGCGCGATGTGGGTGTGAGGGTAGAACACGTTCCCATATGTTGAGTCCTGATGAATGGTTTGAAGGGAGGTCTTCTCAGAGTGTGATTTCGAGATTTCGGTATTTTAGTTCCGGCAGAGGAAAGGCATTTTGATTATGAATGGTCCGGTTGGGGTTGATAAAGTAGTAAGACTTGGTGTTTTCAAGTAAGGTGGAGTATTCACCTGTGACGTGTTATCGTCGTCCTTGATCGAATGGAATATGTTAAGTTCGTCAGTGGCATGGTTTCTTCGGGTGAATGGGGCCAGAGTATGGTGAAGAAGTATTGAAGAATGTGGTTGGCAGAGAATGATATTGAATTTAGGCTTGGCGGTTGTTCCATTTCTAGGAGGCCAGGTCTAAGAAGTGGAAGTCGAGCACTCACAAAGTGGGGGAGCGGCAGAATAGTGGTGAATTAGAAGGTATTGTAGTGCAGTTAGTAGATGTGCATGGGGAGCGGGCGGACTGGTAAGGTTGGTGAATGAGAACGGTCTTAGGATGGAGTATTGATGTCGTAGAGATAGTGCAGTACAACGTCGTTGGAAGGTGTCAGTTGGTGAATTACATAGGTGGGTTACTGATGCGTGGCTAGAATTCATGATTTTTAGCATTATATACCGTGCATTTTAGGTGTTTTAATGATAAAAATACACGTCATGTGTGCCTAATGGAGTTTATTTAATGCGCAGGTGAGTTGAAAATGGAAGCCGAGCTAAATGAGAGCATAAACGTCGGAAAATACGTGCAAGAGTCGAAAAGGAGTGATCCGGGACAAGCCTGGCGTTACCCAGGCGTTATAGCCAAAACGCCTGGGGTGGCCTGGCGTTACCCAGGCGTTATAGCCAAAACGCCTGGGGTGGCCTGGCGTTACCCAGGCGTTAGACCCATAACGCCTGGGGGGTCCTGGCGTTACCCAGGCGTTAGACCCATAACGCCTGGGTGCCTATTTCGGTGAGGTCCGAGTTTTTATGGTTTTTAAGAGTTTCCAAGCCAGGATAGGAGTCTTTTAGACGGGTAGGGTTTATCCCAACCGTATAAATAGACCCAAAAACATATCATGAAGGGGAGAGACGATCTTTGGAGCAAAAAATACACACACGGAATCATTGAAGGAGCAAGGATTATCAGTTTTCTTCATTTTTATTCAAGTATTTGCAGTTCATGCACACTTATGCAATTGTTTGATCATAGCATGAGTGGCTAAACACCCATTGTTCTGGGGTTGTGGTTTAGCCATGAATATTGTTATTCGACATTAATTTAACTTTGAATATAGTTTACTCAACATATGGTTGTTTCTTCAATTCGGTGTTTAATTGCTTAATTGATTGGCCATTGATTAAGTTCTATATACTCTCTATGTTATGCTTGGGAAAGCCGTATATAGATTAGAGAAGAATTGAAGAGAGCGCGATCTTAACCCTTCAGGGGAGCGGATTTGTGGTTAGGATAGGAATATACCTAGTCACCGTGCTTAATTTAACATCGTAATCTTAGTGCGTTCTAATAGACTAATTCCATAGGAATATAGGCATTAATCTATTGAGAATAGGTGAGGAGTGCTTCGGAAGAAGGCTATGAGAATATTTATCGATTAATTAGCAACCATGAGTGAACTATATGAAAGGAAAAGTTAATTAGAATGCAATATGAGTGGTGAATAGACCATAACCCTGGAATATTTATCTCTACTGAATACATTACAATAGTTCTTGTTACTTGATAATTAGTTATTTCATAGAATTTTAGTATAAATTAATATATCATTGATTTTATATTGGCTTGGTTAAAGAACAATTAAAGTGAATTAGCTAGTAGTTTACACAAGTCTCTGTGGGTACGATATCTGGACTTAGAATCCTATATTACTTGTCGACCACGTACACTTGCGTGTGCATTGGGATTTCGACCAACAGTTACCTCGTGTGAGTATGTTAGCGGTCGTGTGGTTGGCAAGTCTCTGTGAGGGATTCTAGTGGATGTTCGGTAGGAGGCAGGATGTGTTAATGATGCTAGAGAATTTGAGTAATTTGGGAGTGCTAGCAAGAGAATTTGAAAGAATTGGACGGATTGGTTGAGGAAGATTCATGTTAACAAAGGAGAAAGGATCTCAGCAGGGTCTAGAGTGGTGCCAGGAGTAGCTTTGGGCTAAGTGGGGGAGTCCCACCACCTGCAGTTGGGCTGTAGGATTGTGTTCTCATGGGGTTACGGATTGTCGGCATATTGGCAAGTTAGTACATCTAAGGGGAAGGAGTAGAATGGTAATTGTGTATGGGATTTGATGAATATGTGCAAAAGTTGGTCCTATCGGACCAGGGTTAGGCTTTGGAAGATTCAGAATTTTGCTTAATGCATAGGCGAGTTGTAAGGGTAGTGACTCAGTCACGGACTTCATTGAGAGGACGTTCATGTGCTAGAAGAGCCTTGGAGTTGATTGTATTCGGGGCCAGTCAGAGTGGGTGACTCTCCATGGAGGCCCTAATGAACTTAAAAGTTAAGAATGCGACGTTTAAGGGATAAGGGCAGCAGTATGATTAAGAATTGAGCTTTTGCAGTATAATTCCCGAGAAAGGGAAAATGGTTGGAGTGTTCTATGTTAATTTCAGCATGCAGGATAGTATTGGAGGAGTGAGAGAAATAAACTTCAGGTTGTAGAAAGATTATCAGGAGGGTATGAGACGGGTTGCGGGATTTAGGCAGCATGGTCTCGTGAATCAAGGTCACTGGGGATGAGTGGGGGTTGAGTTTGCTATGAGTTGAAGGAAGTTACTATTATTCTGAGGCAGTTAAGGATGATTAAAAGAAGATAGATTGATTAGCCATGGTTGAAGGGGCACATTTTTGGCAATGATCAGTTTCGTCAGTGTGCTTGAGTTGTGTGTGTGGTTTGCACAGTGTGTGCGAGGTTTGACGGCCGCAGGAACAAATTTGATTTGGGAGCATTCGAGTGATATGGCTTGTCAGATGTAGGCGGATCCCGGGAGGGTTATGGTGGTTCAGACCACTATTTAAAGATTTGCATGTTGGGTGATTGTGAGAATTCACTTGAGTGTTGTTACTGTTCTCTTGAATTGAGGTAAGTAAAAGATTTCTATATGATGAAGTGTTCACCCTATTAGTAGTTCAGAAGTTATGATTGAATTCTTGCGCTATCTCATATTGGCATGTTAGGTGCAGTACGCAGTATGTAACTGGAAGTAAGGATCGAGGTTGCGGTTCTGTGTTGACAAGGATGTCATGAGC
>ML319217.1:0-51051 GCA_005239505.1 Nicotiana paniculata
AACATTATTTGTTTGAATTAGGTGTTGTTGCAAAGAATTGAGAATTCTCTCTACGTCTCTCTCCATCCCTCAATCCCTAATTTCAGTAATGTAAAGCAAAGGAAAAGAGAGCAACAATTCTACCATTGACAGCCATTAAAAAACTTTGAAGTTTTGAATTCGAATTTGGGTTTTCCAAAACCATTGTTTGTTTGGGTTGAGTGTTGTTGCAAACAATTGGGAATATGATTTGTGTTATAAATAGAATTCTATTTAGAGTGAATGTCTATCTTTTAGAGAGTTCTACTTTGTGGCTAAGTCATTTTTCCCCTATAAATAGAGGGGTCTTACCCCATTGTAAATCATCCTAAAATTCAATAAGAATTTTCTCTCTCTCTTTCTCTGCAATATTGTTCTTGTTCTTTATTGTTCCATAACACGTTATCAGCACGAGACTCTACCGTCTCAAGAAGCTCTTTGAGAAGATTAAGCAAATATGGATACCTCGCAAAGCAAACCTGGATCAATGTTTAATTATAAAAATATCTGTTTAGTTGATTCATGTACGACACATACAATATTCAAAGAGAAGAAATATTTCTCTCATTTAAGTATGTGTAAGGCAGATATTACTACAATTTTTGGTAGTAGTAAATTAATTGAAGGCCCTGAAAGAGGTATTATAACTCTGCCTAAAGGAACAATACTTATCATCGAGAATGCAATGTTCTCCTCCAAGTCCAAAAGGAACTTGTTGAGTTTTAAAGATATCCGGCGAAATGGATATCATATTGAGACAATAGATGAGAATAATCTTGAATATCTCATCATTACCAAGAATGTCTCTGGCCAAAAGAGGGTTATNATGGATCAATTATGATAAGACGAATTATAGAAAACTCAAATGGGCATCCATTAAAGAATTTAAAGATTCTTTTAAATAATGAATTTTCTTGCACTTCTTGTTATCAAGGCAAGCTAATTATTAGACCATCACCAACAAAGGTTGGGATTGAGTCCCCTGCATTTTTGGAACATATACAAGGGGACATTTGTGGACCTATTCACCCACCTAGTGGGTCGTTTAGATATTTTATAGTCTTAATAGATGAATCCTCTAGATGGTTTCATGTGTGCCTATTGTCATCTCGCAACCTCGCATTTGCAAAATTAATGGCACAAATTATCCGATTACGGGCACAATTTTCCGATAATCCAATTAAGTCTATTAGACTTGATAATGCTGCTGAGTTTTCATCCCAAGCATTTAATAATTATTGCTTATCAATTGGGATAAAAGTGGAACATCCTGTAGCTCATGTTCACACTCAAAATGGCCTTGTTGAGTCTATAATTAAACGTCTGCAATTGATAGCAAGACCGTTACTCATGAAAACGAGGCTGCCCACTTCTGTTTGGGGTCACGCCATTTACATGCAGCAATGCTAGTTCGTCTTAGACCGATAAATTATCATAAATATTCCCCGTTGTAATTAGTTTTGGGTCATGAACCTAATAAATCCTATTTAAGAATTTTTGGATGCGCAATATATGTTCCTGTAGCGCCACCATATCGCACCAAAATGGGTCCCCAAAGAAGGTTAGGAATATATGTGGGGTTTGAATCGCCCTCCATTATTCGCTACCTCGAAACATTAACGAGAGATTTATTCACTGCTCGATTTTCAAACTGTCGATTCGATGAGACACTTTTCCTAAAATTAGGGGAGAAATTGGTGAAACCAAACAGAAAATTTTGTGGAAAAATTCATCATTATCTCATCTTGATCCACGTACCTCTATTTGTGAAAGAGGTGCAAACGATTATTCATTTGCAAAGAATAGCAAATCAAATGGCAGACGCATTTACGGATTTGAAAAGGATAACAAAATCACATATCCCTGTTGAGAATGTTTCAATCCGTATTGATATCTCTATCGGACAATCTTCTAGTGTCATAGCTACTGAGTCAAAAGAACGCCTAAAACGTGACAGACCATTGGGTTCTAAGGATCAAATTCCTAGAAAAAGGAAAATAAATGATCAAAATGACACTACGAAAGAATCTCACGAAGAAATCCATGATTTAATAAATTCTGAGATTCATGAAGAAACCATTGAGCCCGAGACTCAAGATAATAAGGAACTATCAATAAATCCAATCGATATTGAGACAAATTTGAATCGAGTGGATATAGTGGTGGATTATGTCTTTGCATATAATGTTGCATCTAGAATTATACAGGATAGTGAGGATCTTGAACCTCAATCTGTTGGAGAATGTCGACAAATACGTGATTGGCCAAAATGGAAAGAAGCAATCGAATCAGAGTTGAATTCACTTGCGAAACGTGAAGTTTTTGGGCCTGTAGTCCAAACACCTAATGGTGTTAAGCCTGTTGGCTATAAATGGGTCTTTGTACGCAAGAGGAATGAGCAAAATGAGGTACAAAGATATAAGGCACGCCTTGTTGCACAAGGATTTTCACAAAGGCCTGGTGTCGATTATGAAGAGACATATTCACCCGTTATGGATGCTATAACGTTTCTTTATCTCATTAGTTTTGTTGTCCATGAAAAGCTTGACATGCATTTAATGGATGTGGTCACCACCTACCTTTATGGCTCACTTGATAATGAGATATACATGAAAATTTCCGAGGGATTTAAAATGCCTAATGCACAAAATTCAAAGTCCCGGGAAATGTTTTTAATCAAATTACAAAGATCTTTGTATGGTCTAAATCAATCAGGACGTATGTGGTATAATCGTTTTAGTGAGTATTCATTAAAGGAAGATTATATAAATGATTCCATTTGTCCATGTGTTTTTATAAGGAAAACAACATCGGAATTTGTTGTATTTGCCATATATGTTGATGACATAAACCTTATTGGAACTCCTATAGAACTCCAAAAGGCAATTGATTATTTAAAAAAGGATTCGAGATGAAATATCTCGGAAAGACAAAATTATGTCTTGGTTTGCAAATTGATATTTGGCAAACGGGATTTTTGTGCATCAATCTACCTACATAGAAAGGTACTGAAACGGTTTTACATGGATGGAGCACATCCATTAAGTACTCTGTTGGTTGTTCGATCACTTGATATGAATAAGGATCCATTCCGACCTCGAGAAGAGAATGAAGAGCTACTTGGTCCTGAAGTACCATATCTTAGTGCAATTGGTGCACTAATGTATCTTGCCAACACTACAAGGCCTGACATAACTTTTTCAGTTAATGTCTTAGCAAGATATAGATCTTCTCCTACAAGGAGACATTGGAATGGAATCAAACACATATCACAGTATCTAAAAGGAACTACCGATATGGGCTTATTTTATGGCAATAATTGCAGTCCCGATCTTGTTGGTTATGCCGATGCTGGGTATTTATCTGATCCACACAAGGCCCGATCTCAAACAGGTTATGTGTTTACCTGTGGAGGCACTGCCATATCTTAGCGATCGACTAAGCAATCGATCATGGCTACTTCATCTAATCATGCAGAGATAATTGCTATTCATGAAGCAAGTCGAGAATGTGTGTGGTTGAGGTCTATAATACATCTTATTCGAGATAAATGTGGTTTGAAGTGTGACAAACTACCCACGATTTTGTATGAAAACAATACAGCATGCATAGCACAATTGAAGGGAGGATTCATAAAAGGAGATAAGACAAAACATATTTCACCAAAGTTATTTTTCACACATGATCTTCAAAAGAATGGTAATATCAATGTGCAACAGACTTGTTCAAGTGATAATATGGATGATTTGTTCACAAAATCTCTACCAACATCAACCTTTAAGAAGCTAATACACAAGATTGGGATAAGAAGGTTCAAGGATGTGCATTGATGCTCTCATCAAGGGGAGATAATGTGCATTTCACTCTTTTTCCCTTACAAGGTTTTGTCCCACTGTGTTTTCCTTGCAAGGTTTTTAACGAGGCAACCAAAAGGCGCATTTCTAAACATCTGTACTCTTTCCCTTTTCTAGATTTTTTTTTCCATTGGGTTTTATTTTAGTTAAGGTTTTAACGAGACACATTATTTGTTGAATAGACATTCAAGGGGGAGTGTTATAAATAGAATTCTATTTAGAGTGAGTGTCTATCTTTTAGAGAGTTCTACTTTGTGGCTAAGTTATTTTTTCCTATAAATAGAGGGGTCTTACCCCATTGTAAATCATCCCAAAATTCAATAAGAATTTTTTCTCTCTCTTTATCTGCCATATTGTTCTTGTTCTTTATTATTTCATAACAATTTGGAGTTTGTATCTCAACTTTGAGGGTGTTTTGGTGAAGATTAGACTTGATTTTGGCTGAATTTCATGTCGAAAATTATGAATATATATTATATAATAATATAATAGTGCTTCTTATTTTTGGGGCCTAAGGCAAGGGCTTCACTTACCTTACCCTAGAGCCACCCTTGCTTAAGGTTTCTTAGTTAGTTTGCTTCTGGTTCGAGAAGAAATCACCGTAAGCTTAAATATGATTTTATTGCAATGATAAATCTATTAAATGTACTTTTGGCAAGCCCAATAGTTCGTTTCTCTTGAGGTCAAGTCCTCAGTTTTTTTCCATCAATTCCTAATTAATATTATCATAAATAGCTTGCATTCTATTAAATCAGAAAGAGAGCTTGTTCTTCATGTGTTATAATTCCAAATGTAAGGCTTTTTCAAGAATGATAATTCGAAATCTCAGGATATTTGACCTTTTTATTTCCATTTTAAAATTAACAAACTACTTAGATGAACTGCAAATAGAAGGAAGATTGACAAATCCTCAAATAATGGCTCCAGTTTAAGTTCTTTATTCTTCATTGCATTTTAGTTAGAGTAGAATAAAAATTGCTAATGTGTCCATCTTTGCATTACAACACTACACAAATGATAGAAACTATTTTAATTAATCACTATGCAGTTAGACAATAACTTACTGGCAAAAGAAGTGCAGACCTACGGTGGTAGGCAAGTTCCCTTGAACTCGCCCCCAAATCGATAAACTCAGGGATGATTTTGAACGACTTGTTCCTATGAAAGGATCTTTCAAGATTGGTGTCAAGGATTGGAGGCACGTTTTATTGATTTCATAGATTTTATGGCAGGTGCTCAATGCCAATCTGTGGAATGCTAATGAGAGTGAGGAGATGGACGCGTGATTGCAAGGCGGACATGGAATCTACCTTGACGCTGGTATGTCAAGGGATACTATTAGACCTCCCATGGCATTACCACGATTGGCCAGCAATGGAGAGTATTTTAGACCCAATTGGAACTCTGATTTCCTTGTACAAAGCTACACTTTCTCCTAGACCGATAACGGCCAAAGCTCGAATTGAAATTGACTTGACTCTACCTAGTCTCAACGAGGTTGACCTTCCTTCAACTAGTAGAGTACGAGCAAGTTCCAAACGTTTGCTTTTGTTGCAAAATTCAAGGACACTCAAACAATGAGTGTAGGATGCAACTGCCTAAGGATACTTTACAAGGCCCGTCTAAGGATCAAAAGCTGAAGGAAGTTGTGCAGCATGATAATAAAAAGAAAGAAGAAAGAAGTTACAAACTCCAAAAAGAATTCTTCTGGTAAGAGTAAGAAGAATCAGGCAAAAGAAATGGCAATACAAATATTTTAAAGATCCAAGGAACTCGACAGAATGCAGTAACTTCATTAAAACTTAGCAATGATTTCAGTCCCATGGAGGTCATTGATTCAGAGAATCAAGTGATTGAAGACACGCCAATGCAAGGAGATAGGGAAACAGAGGGAGCCTCATTGATGGTAATGCAAAACCATGCGAATGAGACTATTGAACCTATAGATGTCTTTGCTCCATAAGAACGGGGAATTAAAGACTTCCATTAAAAAGTCAAAAAAATGGAGGAAGAAGAGAACTCAAGCGTCTGAACAAATTGAAGAACAGCTGCAAGCAACATGGTAGGAATTGGTTACTATATCTGAGGATCAAACTAGGAACTTGACTTCCAAGAAATGGTAGAAGTTCCAGTCCAAGGCCACCTTGCAAGGACTTCCTGAATTTGACGTGCCGGAGCATAATAGTGGAGATATGGATTTCCCAGTATTGAATCCGGAGTGTAGGAAATCTCCTAGGATGTACTCAAAGTTGGGATCTATTGTGCCAAATGATGATATGGTTCAAAACACAACATTGACACAAGTTGATGAAAGAAGAAACATAGATAATCTAAATGAAGATATGCTCCAACTACAGGATGTAGAAAGTGGAGGTCAGGTCAGATGATGAATATGCAAGAAGACCTCATAGATTATTAAATTTCGAGGATGCAGACTCTTCATAGAGTGTACATGATAGTATAGAAAATTTTAACAATCTTTCTCCGAGAGGGTCCCGAGGGGCTGGTGGAGCATGGCATGCTGACGAGCGCAAAACCGGCGTATAAACTTAGGCTCATTAGTCAAAAATAAAATAGTATTAAATCGTCTCCGCATGGATTGATTTTAATAATGTTCTATTAATTCTTCAACTTAACACTATCCAGGATAATAAACCTTTTGATTTATGTTATTATTGACTACAAATAAACTAAGATTATCAACTGTAGGAAACTGATGATACCCCATTGATTAGTAATAACAATGAAATATCAATGGGAGTGGTAAGGGAGATGACAAAATATGTGATCAACTGTTGTTCCGGGTATTCTGTGTTAAATTCAACCTTAACTTTTATTGATTCTTTCAATTTCAACAGATGACCGGGCTACTTCAGGGATTCCAATTCTTCTTCCGAATAATTTTGATTCCTTTAGCTAGCCTAATAACATGTCCTATGAATATATGCACTAAAATAGTGAACGGATGATGTTTCGAAGAACACCTCTCTGTTATTCTCCTGAACTGGTAAATTGATAACTCCTTAAGATCTTTTGATTACATAGAAGAGGCATAAAATCTACCCAATTAAGATGGTACAAAGCAAATACGAACAACCTTCTCTTTCGATTAAAGTCAAACCACAATAAACCTTGCGATTCAATTAATAACTCATTCAGTAATGTCGAGCAATTAACATAGAGTAAAACCTAAAACAATAGTCAATTCACAATATCCGTCAACAACCCTGAGGAGAATTACTCTATAGCAAAGAAAATATCAAAACAAGAATATTAGAAGAACAAGGAGACATTACAATTCCCAAATTCAACCAAACTTTTGTATTGAGTGAATTGGATCAAGTATCTCACTTTCCCGTTGCTTCCTCTTTCTCAAAAGTCCCTCCTAAAATCCAAGATACCCTCTTTTTAGCAAAGCACAGTTTCATATAGGTCCAGGGAAGTCGCCTATGAATTACAAATTTAGCCTTGCCAAAATTTTTCCGGATGGACGTACACGGCCGTACACCTGGGCAGGTGACCGCGCATATGGCCGTGCACGTTGGCCAGTTTCTGCTTGTCTTGCGCGCCCAGTGCACAGTCAGTGCGCGGCGCGCACCTGGGCCACTTTATGCTCTCTTCTTCGTTCTTCTTTTTAAGTGCGCCAACATCATTTGATCCTCGGACAAAATCCCAAATTACTCCATAAGCTTTTACTTAGCCTTTAACGCTCCATATTAGCTCAAAAATGCTCCCTAACCTCATTGTAGCCCGGAATTGCTCCTGCAAAGCATAAAATACACAGTCAAAGCAATTTAATACTATTTAACACTCAAACATTAGTAAAGTGCAGTGAATTAGAGTGCAAAATAGTGGCCAAAATATACAGTTATAGCCTACTATCACCTGCACCTAAAGCCCCAAAAACAAATAAGAAAAAGGCAAACACTTTAACCCTTGATGTTTCCCATGATTAGTTCATTATCATGGAATATTAAGGGCATGAAGGCCCAAAGATTTTGAGAGACTAAATCATACTTCAACATCATCTTATATTTATTTCATTACAAGAACCTATGACAAGGTCTTCTAAGATAAGACGTTATCAGACTCGACTTGGGGTACAACATAGTTTATTTTAACTACAACAACAAAATATGGCTTTTTTGGACAGATGACCACGTAGTGAATATTGTGGAAGATATCGAACAATAAGTAACGTGCCCGATTTGTCACTACATGAGTTCTACACCATTGTATTTGATAGTAGTGTATGCAAAGTGCAAGGCTCACTTACACTGCAGTTATGGGAAAAGTTGAGAGATATAGCAAGCAGAATTCAAGGTGCAAGGGGAGTGGTTGGTGACTTCAATGTGATCACTGATTGTATAGAGAAGAAAGGTGGCAGACCTTATAGATTAGAAAAAAGTGTTGATATTTTATCTTGTATTGATGATTGTGGGCTTCAAGATGCAGGTTTTTATGGTTCTATATACACATGGAGTGACAATAGAGGACCCCCTAATACTATATGGAAGAGGCTAGATAAGTTGCTGTTTAATATGAAATGGTCCGATGAATTCTCAGAAACTTCAGTGGAACATCGGGATAGAGTTTGTTCGGATCATGCACCTCTACTACTCAACATGAGAAAGTCACTACCTATCCAAAATATTTTAAATTTATAGACTTCTGGACTACACACGAAGAGTTTCTTTCAGTAGTTCAAGAGAAGTGGCAGGAACCTGTACATGGTAATGCTCTATGGATTTTACATCCGAAATTAAAGAGGGTGACTAAAAGATTGAGTTCTTTGTCTAGAGAAGCTTTTGGTGATATATATGGAGAAATAAAAAGGCTTGAAAATAAGACAAAAGACTTGGAAGAATTACTGTTGATACTACATCTACGCATAGGTCAGAATTAAATAAAGCAAAGGCTAAATATGTGCAGTTTCTGAATATACAAGATGAGATGTTGAGACAAAAAGTAAAAGCGCAATGGATTGAGGAAGGAGATAGAAACACCACATAATTTCATAGTGTCATAAAATGAAGAAGGGGAATATTATCAATACAAAAGATACAAGATGAAAATGGACGATAGAAAGAAGGGGAGAGTGAAATTGCAGAAGCTGCTATAAATCATTTCCATTTTTTTAATCATGGTGTTGGTTCAAATGACTTCTCTGTATTAGAGTGTATCAATCCAAGAGTGATAGATAAATATAATGAGATGTTAACTGCCTTTCCCACCTTGGAGGAAATCAGAGAAAGTATATTTTCAATTGATCGGACTAGTGCCCCAGATCTAGATGGGTTGAATGCTCTATTGTTTCAGAAATGTTGGACTATTAGTGCTGATGATTTACACAATGCAGTTTTAGCCTTCTTCGAGGGTGCCACCATTCCTAGATCCATCTCTCATACTTGTCTGGTTATACTGCCAAAGGTAGAGTTTCCACAGAAATTGTTAGAGCTCAGATCAATCAGTTTATGCACTGTGTAAAGTAAGATAATATCCAAGGTACTGAATGCTAGGTTGGCTCAAATACTACCCAAGATCGTCTCAGGAAACCAGTAATGCTTTATCAAGGGGAGACTGATTTCAGAAAATCCTAAAATCAAAGAAATGGATTAACGTAGTCATGAAATTAGATATTGCCAAGGCATATGATAGAGTAGCCTAGCCATATCTTTATAAGGTGATGAGGAAGTTAGGCTTCTCAGAGCAATGTGTAGATTTAACTCGCAGGTATATCTCATGCAACTGATACTCTATTATTGTGAATGGTTAGTGGCATGTTTTTTTCAAATTAGAGAATGGGCTACGATAGGGAGATCCCATCTCACCTTCATTATTTGTTATATGTGTTGAATTCCTGTCTATTATACTGACCAACTTACACACCAATATAGAATTCACTGGTTTCTCTTTGTCTAGAAGGAGGCCTCAAATCAATCACCTTGCATTTGTAGATGATCTTATTATTTTTTTTGTAGTGGAAGAAAGAGAACAATCAAGTTAGTTATGAATACCTTGATCGCCTGTGAAGTTGCATATGGTCAATTAGTAAACAAGTATAAGAGTTGTTTCTTAACGACACCTGGTACTTCAGATAGTGCAACAGGATTGCGCGATGGACTAGAATGCAACAACGTAGCTTTCCGTTCAAATATTTAGGTTGCCCTTTATTGTTGGAAGACAACAGGTTGCATATTACTCATAGATGATCACTAATGTAACTAGCAGGATAAGAGGTTGGCACTATAGGTTATTGTCTCCAGGGGTAAAGCTATTTTGATCAGACATATTTTTCTCACCCTCCTTGTGCACCCAATTTCAGCCTTATAACCTCCTAAGGATGTTCTGGTCCAAATAGAGAAACTACTGGAAATTTATTTTGGAGTTCTACAAATGGCACATGTAGATACCACTGGACCTCATGGTCTAATTTATGTTATCCATATGCGGAAGGGGGTGCGAACTTCAGGAGTTCAAAAGATATATGTAAATCACTCTCATCCAAGATATGGTGGCATCTAAAAATGGGCAATTCTTTGTGAATGGACTTTATGCTAGCCAAGTACTGTAGAAGGTACCACCCTGTAGACAAAAACCTAGCACGAGGGCATCACATAGTTCGAAACAGATGTGCAAGATCAAACATAAAGTAGATGAGCACATGATACGGTTAGTGGGAAATGGAAAAATATCGTTCTGGTATGATAATTGGACTTCACTAGACCATTTTGCAAGTATCTGGGAGATGAAGCAAGACCCAAAGACATAAAGTTGAAGGACGTCTTCATAAATGGTGAATGGAATGAGGACAACACTTGTTTGATTTGGCAAGAACCTTAAAGAATGCGTGCAAAATATGGATTTGGTCCTATGCTCTGACAAGCCGGACAAACTAATATTGGTACCAGATAACATAGGTACCTTCATGATGTCATCAACATGGAACATATTTAGACAGAGAATGTGGCCTTCTACTACGAATATTAGGATTTGGCATAAGTCAGTCCCTTTTAAAATGTCCTTTCTCACATGTAGAGCAATTCATGATAGACTACCTACAGATGAGAGAGTATCCAGGATGGGTATCTCTTTGGTGTAAAGATGTTATTGTTGCAGATCACCAGCCCCTGAAACGACCGAGCATTTATTTTGCTCAGGAACTTTTGCAAAAGCGATATGGTCACATTTTTGTGCTCCATTTGGTATTTCTTGCTGGGATACTCATTTGTTACAACTACTACATTCCTGCTGGAACCTCAGAGTTATGAATATAATAGGTTCTTTTATGCCCAAGGTATTTGCCGCAAATAATGATGTGGGAGTTGTGGAGGTCAAGGTGTACCAACAAATACGACTCTGAGCTCCCTTCTATCCAAATATCTATGGCTATGATATATTTCAATCTATCATGTTTAGTTCAATAGAAATTCGCACAGTTACAGATGGAAACAACATGGAAAAAGCTGCAACGCATTGTTGACCAACCTATTACTCAGAGAATGTGCAAAGTGGTGAAGTGGTCCAGACCCCCTTCTTTCTTCTATAAGCTTAACAGTGATGAAAGTTGTGTGGAAGGGGCTTCTGGAGCTGGTGGAGTAATTAGAGATTGCAATGGAATATTTGTCATGGCATACTCAGTGTACTTAGGTCAAGGGACGAGCAATTGGGTAAAAAGGACATGCCATGTCCTTGGGACTGCAGCATTGTATGTTGTAAAATTGTGAAAGTAACAGAGGAACAGAGCTCGAGCTTGAGCTCCAATGGTGGAACCCTAAAAGGTTCTCGAGGAGATATAGAGAAAATGAGAGAGGCGGTTATGTGAAATGAATAGAATGACTTGTATTAGCATCTCAATTGAGTATATATATATGTTACACGTGTGCTCTATCTATGAAGACCAATACTAGATGACTAATTCTATGCTAACACAATTAACTACTACTTCTAACAAAAATACATATATACATAATAAATACACTATCTCAATACCCTCTCTCAACTTGGAGGTAAAGGTGGCACTGCCAACTTGCTCATAACCGCTGCATGCTTGACTCCAGTAAGTGCTTTAGTTAGTACATCAGCCAACTGACTATCAGTCCCAACATGACGAAGAGACACCAGTCCTTCCTATAATTTATCTCTTACAAAGTGGCAGTCTACCTCAATGTGTTTGGTCCGTTCGTGGAAAATAGGATTTCGAGCTATATGTAGAGCAAATTGACTATCACAAAACATTGTGACAGGTTTAGGAAATGGAACTGTTAGCTCATCAAACAGTCTGCACAACCAAACCAGCTCACCAACTACATTTCTAAGGGCTCTGCACTCTTCTTCAGCAGAAGAGAGAGATATGGTGACTTGCTTCTTGTACTTCCAACTAATGGGTTTGTCACCAAGGAGCATCAAATACCTACTAACAGATTTCCTAGAATCTGGACAGACAGCCCAATCGGAATTACAATACCCTCTAACTGTGCAATCTGAGTTCGCATACATAAAAATCCCAAGAGTAGGATCAACTTTCAAGTATCTAAGAAAGTGGTAGGCATCCTTGAGATGAGGTTCCTTGGGATCTTGCATGAATTGACCGAGGTGCTAGACAATATAGGCAATGTCCAACCTTGTATTTGTGAGGAAGTTCAATTTTCCTATCAAAGTTTTGTAGAGAGAGGGATCTGCTAGTGTACACCGTCCTTGGCTTTGAGCTTAACTGTAGGGTCCAGTGGTGAGCTAAAGGCACTACCATAAAGAACTCATATTCCTTTAGTAAGTCAAGAGCAAATTTCCTTTGAGAAATTATCACACCATCTTCCTTGTAGAGGACCTCTAAACCCAAAAAATAATATAGTCTGCCTAGGTCCTTGATTTTGAATTGAGCATGCAGGAAGGCCTTCAAAGAGTTGAGTTTCTTTGAATTATTCCTTGTGATAATGACATCATCTACATATACAACAACGTAGATAACAGAAGAGTCAAATTTCTTGTAAAACAAAGAATAATCATTGAGGGAATGTGCATATCCCTTGGAACATAAGGCTTCATCCAACTTGGCATACTACTGTCGACTCGCTTGTTTCAAGCCATACAATGATTTATTCAACTTGCACACTGGGCCAGGTATATCAACTACCAGTCCAGGAGACAATTCCATATACACTTCCTCATGCAAATCCCCATGAATGAAGGCATTGTTGACATCAAGTTGGAAGACACCCCAATGCTTCTTTACTGCAGTTGCTATGAGTACTCTAATGGTTATCATTTTCACAACAGGTGAAAAGGTCTCAGTGTAATTAATACCAGCCTGCTGTGTGACCCCTTTACTACTAACATGGCCTTGAATCTTTCAACACTACCATCAACTTTGTGTTTGCTTTTATACACCCATCGACAACCTATTGGCTTCCTCCCTGTAGGTGGGGGAACTAAGTCCCAAGTGTGATTGGCATGGAGAGCTTCAAACTCTAGTGACATAGTTGTTTGCCAAGTAGGATTCAAGGCTGCTTCCTCATAATATCCTGAATCGCTCTCATGGCAAACACTCTGCACAAGTTGCTGACTAGCAGGGACCAATGAAGTGAAAGGGACATGATGATGTTTGGAGAAAAGAGCATTGAGAGAAAAGAGAGGATCTGATTTGGATGTAGCGGCAAAAGAAAGTGAAGTAGCTGAAGGGTGAACAGTAGGATGTCGATTAGGAAAAGAACATACATAGTCTTTTAAATGCACATGTAAATGATGTTCCCTAGTGGACCTTCTAGGTACATGATTATTCTGAATTTGAGGTGTTGAGTGAATAGTAGGGGATTCCGAGGGTGAAGAGTGACTGGTGGATGATGCTGTTGGAGAAGCTACAGGTGAGGTTATATTGAAAGTGTCAATTGTATCTGTTAGTGGTCTAGACACAAAATCAATTGAATGTGTTTCAGGAGGTGTCACATCTACTGTAGGAGGGACAGAGTTGACTGTTGAGCACTAAGGGAAAAGAAGAAGAAGAATAAGGTAGAATGGCAAATAAGAAGATGTGTTCATGGAAAATCTCATCTCTAGAGACATGAATTTTTTAGTGGCCAAATTCAGAACTTTATTTCCTTTAGTCTCATAAGGGTACCCCATAAAGACATGAGAAGTGGTCCTAGGTTCAAATTTATCTCTGAACTTTGGGTGTAGTTGGAAAGCACAAACATCCAAAACTTCTCAAGTGGGAATAGGTTGGTGCTTTGTTATGAAAGATTCAATTGGACATTTATTATTAGGTAAGTAGTGGGAAGTCTATTTATAATATGAGTTGCAGTTAATACACATTCACTCCAGTATTGTAAAGGTAATTTGGACTGAAAAAGGAGTGCCATGGCACTTTCCAAGAGGTACTTATGCTTCCTTTCTACTACTCCATTTTGTTGGGGAGTGTAGGGCATGTTATTTGATGAACTATCCCTTTAGACTAAAGAATGATAGGGCTTCCATATTGACAAATTCTGAACCATTATCTGATCTGAGGTACTTGACACTGGATTTGAAGAGGGTTTCAACCAAGGATATGAAGTTTTTGATCACTTGTAAGACACTGCTCTTATTGCTTAAGAGGTGGGTCCAAGTGGCCCTATTATGATCATCTACCAAGGTGAGAAACTATTTATAGTTATCATGAGTGACAATGTGGTAGACCCCCTAGATATCTACATGAACAAGTTCAAAAAGGGAAGTGGTAGTGCTAGTCGTGTGAGTGAATGCAAGTCTAGGTTGTTTAGCCATAGGACAAATGGAGCAGAGGAAATGATGTTTGGTTAAGAACTGGAGGATATCTCCCTCATTTTTACAAACGGCACATGGCCTAATCTGTAATGCCACACCAGTTCATCTTGATTCTTATCAGACAAGAAAGAATGCGAGGACATGCACCGAGTTTTATTGCTAACGTAATTAATTACAAATGACTGTGAATTGAAAATGGGAACATTTACAGATGATTTAGTATGTTGACAGTGCAAACTATTTACATCAGAAGATTTAGACAAAATAAAATAGGAAACAGGTAAAGAAACATGTGAAGTGGAGCATGAATTCTTCAGATAACTTGAACATAGGAGGTACAAGCCATCCTTGACCTTACCAATCTTCAGATGCCTCTTCATTGAAGGGGCCTGCAATAGACAAAGAAAATCAGAGAAAGCAACCAAACCTTTAAGTTGAGAAGCTAAAGAGTGAATTGAAATAAGATTGTACTTGAAGGATGGAACATAAAGAACTCTATGTAGAACAATGTTTGGTGCTAATGTGGCAGTTCCAATTTCTGTAACCTTGACTCTATAGCCATTTGGCAATGTAATTAACATAGGGTATACTAAGGTTTTAATGTGAGTGGGTAAGGATTTGTAAAAGGTCATATGGTTAGAGGCCCCAGAGTCTAGGATCCAAATGTCAGCCCTTGATTTAAAGCATTTACATGAAACTAGGCCAAAATCAACAGAGAGAACAGAAGCAGAACAAACAAAAATACCTGCAAAGTTAACAACTCCACCAGTCACAGTGTTGTATGAATTATCTCCTCCAGTGCTGGTTTGAAAGTGCTAAAACAGAGTCACCAACTGCCCATACTGTTCTCTAGTGAGACTCACATTAGAGTTGCTACCTTGAGTTTGTGTTTCTTCACCTTTCATAGAGAATGCATCGACTGGGGTACTGTGTACATTAGCTGCAGTTCGTTTGCCTTTATTGTACTTAGGATTCTTATTAAAATCCTGGGATAGCCATGTAGCTTGAAGAATTTGTCTTTGGTGTGGCCAACATGTTTGCAGTGATCACAAAAAGGCGAGTTCTAGTATTGGTGGAGGAATGATTGTTTGGAGAATAATTGGTTCTGAAATTGTTATACATAGGCGTTTTGTTGTTGAAATTATTGTGTGCAGGGACATTAACATTTAAAGAAGCAGAGTAGAGCATGAGTTGATGGTGTAGTTTCACTTCTCGTTGCTTTTCCTCCTGAATGAGAAAAGAGAAGGCATGTGCCATAGAAGGTAATGGATTGATCATGAGTATACAGCCTTGCACTGTGGTGTACACCTCGTTTAATCCCATGAGGAATTGGATGAGTCTTCTATCTAGTTCAGCCTTGTGCATATTCTCCATAGCCCCACGAGTGCACTTACAACTACATTATGACTTGGAATTTATCATGTTTAATTCCTCCCAAAGCTTCTCCATTTTCGTATAATATCCGGTAACATCAAGGACTCCCTGAGCTAAATCATTGATTTCCTTTTGGATTTGATACAACTTAGTGCCATTAGTCTGATCGTACCTATCTTCCAATTCCCTCCAAAGTTCAAAAGCATTGCTACCGTACTTGACATTATCAACAAATTCCTTGCACAGAGAATTCAGGATCCATGAGGTTACCATATCGTCGCACCTTTCCCATTGACGAAATTGCGGAGAATCTAGGTCTAGCTGTTTGTACTCACCAGTGATGAACCCTATTTTATTTTTGACTGAAAGGGCTATAAGAACGCTTCTTCTCCAGGATCGATATCCGACGCCGTTGAACGGAGTTGTCACCAGAACTGCACCAGGATTATCCGATGGGTGCATGTAAAATGGGCAACTTAAATTGACTTCAGGGTCAGAGCCCGTGGCGGGGGTTGAATCACTTGATTCAACTCTAGAATCGTTGTTTGGATCAAGGATAGCCATGAGAAATAGTATCAACTTGTTAAAAATGAAGCGAGAAGAAGAGAATGCCGGATCGAGAAAATTGGGGCAAAAATGGAGATGGTGATTTCGGCTCTAGAATCTAAAAAATTGAGAGAGAAATTGAAGAGAATAAGGAGTAGAATACCTTGCTCTGATACCATGTAAAATTGTGGAAGTAACAGAGGAACAAAGCTCGAGAGCTCCAATGGTGGAACTCTAGAAGGTTCTCGAAGAGAAACAGAGAAAACGAGAGAGACGGTTATGTCAAATGAATAGACTGACTTGTATTAGCATCTCAATTGAGTATATATACATGTTACACATGTGCTCTATTTATGAAGATAAATACTAGCTGACTAATGCTATGCTAACACGATTAACTACTACTGCTAACAAAAATACATATACACATAATAAATACACTATCTCCATATATATCGAGAGGATTGGATAAAATAATAGTGGAAGCTAATTCAAAGGTGTTAGTTTCTGCTGTCAATAAAGAATCAAGCACACCATGGAGGCTGCTGCAAATTGTGGATAAAATCAAGCAGATTGCAAGTAAAAAAGGAGACTGCTGCTCAGAAGCGAATAAAGTCGCAGACAAACTAGCATCAATAAGTCATCTTCACAAGCAGGCCATTGTATTTTCGGACTTTACTGATTGCCGAGACAAATCAGAGGGTTGCACCAGCTGGATAGATGGGAAATGGCGTCTTTCTGAATCAGACAAATGAAAGCTTCAGAGACAAATGGCGTCCTTAAGGTGGTCTGTTAGATAGTAGTCTGTAGGAGGTTGGTTCTATTTTTCTGCACTTTGTATTAACTAGCAATAGAGCTTGTGTACCAAGCTCACAAAGGTTATGAGGGTCAGGTGAATTGCGCACCCCCCAAAAGTAGCAGCTCTTTCCGCTCGTGATTAAAAGAGAAAGCTAGCAAGTTGTTACGTTGAAAAAGAGGATTAACAAAATTTCAAAAGAAAGAAAAATACATCTATATTTTCTTTTGGGCAATTGTTATGAACATAGCACCAATTGCTAATCACAATCCAGACAACCCTGTACTATAGTTTAGTAAGCCAGTTAGTGAGTTTTTTCACAAAATGCTTAATACATCGTTTACCGCATACATTGAACCATGTACGTATATAAACTTATTTGTTATACAGGAATAATAGTCTTTGTTTTCCAAATGGACTCACTTAAACTGAATACTGAGATTCAACATATAGTAACTAAAATATAGTGTGGTAATATTTGGTTAAGTTACCTAGATAGATTTTGAATATACATATAAAACTTACTGTAGAAAAATTAATTTTAAAAATAACAATTAAATATACATTTGCGAATTACTTCTTAAACTAGTCAGTATTTTGGGCGGCCTGACAAGGAGAGAGGAGATTGTTTGAGCTGGTCATCTCGGCTCTCTTTTCATAGTACAGGCCCTAAAGCTTTACATACTCTCCTGGACAATTGGGTCGTAGGCCGGGATTATTACATAAATAGTCAGCCAAATTCACTATTTATTTTTTTTAGCCGGTATACATAGATTATACATTAATTATACATACCTATATATATTATACATGAATTTTACATATATTATTCATCCGCCGGCTATTTTTAGTTTACGAAATTAAGTGAGTGGCTGTTTGGGTTAATTCTTCTTGATTTTGGAAGGATTGACCATATTTGAAGAATTAACCCGATCCGCCTACTCAATCGCCTAAACTAAAATAGCTGCGGAGTATAATATATGTATAATCTATGTATATGACTAGAAAAATTAAACAATGAATATAAATGGCTACTTTTGTAAAGATCTCATAAAAGTAATAGTAGAATTATGTTTACATAAATGCCATCCAGATTCACTATTTATTTTTTCTTAGCGGTATACATATATTATATAATAATTATGCCTGATTATACACAATTAGAAATACTGTGTACGTGTATATTATACATCCGCTATTTTTTTTAATTATAATTTAAGTGGTTAGGGATGCTGCTATTTAAGTTAATTCTTCATAAAAGTTCATAATCTGTGACCTAAAATGGGCCGGTGCCCAATTACTGAAATTGTTATCAACACATTTTTGTGCCGCTGGGATTTGGACCTACAATTCACAACCTAACAACCAAATTAAATACGATATGATTGAGATTTTCGTTTATCGAGCATCTTGACTGTCTTTTAGAATTAATGCGGCCAAAGTTAATTAAACTTTATATATTCACAAACTATAGGAAAAGTACAACTAGGTTATGTTTAGCAGCATTTGTCATCTTTTAAAATGGTTCTTTTTGCTCCTCTCATGGAAATGCATTTTAAGTAAAGACGTTACTATGTTTTGGATAATTCAATAAACTAAAATCCCAGTTATTTGTATTAAGTAGGATGTCACTGGTTGTCGAACCAAACCGAACTGTACTGATTATTAAAATTTTCTTAATAAAACCATAGGTTTCGATATATATATAAACGGATAGTAAAATATACCGACCAGAATTAGGTTAAAATATATTTTTACCAAATAATTAGGATAAGTTTATATTTTTGAAAAAAGGGATAGTAAAGTATACCGACCAGAATCTATATATATATATATATATATATATATATATATATATATATATATATATATATATATATATATATATATATATATATATAATATATAATATATAATATACTATATTAAAAACACGAAGGTCCTTTGCAAAATATCGTTCGTCTTTTTTACCCTTTTAAAATAGAGTTCACATCGGATAAAATTGTAATTTGATTATTTTTCCTACTATTATTTAGGAATAGTAATTTAATAATTTTCCTACTATATAAAGCTTTGATTTTTTAATTCCAATTCACACTACAATTCGTTCACTGTCAACCCCATTTACCTTTAGGACGTAGGAGTATTAAATGTCTCCTGTTATGTTTAGGAGATTTTTTTTGGTTTCCCAAAATTTTAAAACCAAAAGAAAATAAAAATAAGCAATTAATATTATTAGATTTAGTATTCTTTTACTCCTATCATAATTATCGTAGGATACAAGTCTAATCTTTAATTTTGTAGAATTAATGTTAGTTTAGGTTTAGAATTCTTTTACCATAACCGAATAAAATATCAGGAATTAATGTTAGTTTAGGATTAGTATTTCTTTTACCAAATATATCTTAGGATTAAAGCTTCTAGAGTATTAAAATTATAACCATTTAAAATAAGGAGGAAGTGAACACTTCTGTAAAAAAAGAAGAAGTTAATATGCCATATTCTTTATCATAAACTCATGATAATATCGATATCTGGAAAAATAAACTTATTTGTGATTGTTACTTTTGATTTTTATTTACAATATATAATGTACGATTATTAGTCTAAAATATCTTCAGTTGTAAATTATAATGTATGTTTTTCTATTGTGTATTATATAATTATTATTTTTTGGTTAAAGGTAATTGTCTGTAATGGTAATCAAGTTTCTCTTTTCCTTTAATCTGCTCTCTTTATTCTTCCTCTTTTTCTAATGCATTTTGTATCTGAATGAGCAGTGATGGTATCTTTTTTATTTTGAATAATATTTACTAGAATTTCAGTTATAAAGATACGATTTTGTTATATTGGTACTAAAATATCATTATTTTTTTGTAGTTCCAACTTTTTTATAGGTTAGATGAACAGTTGCATTCGAGTCACTCTAAAAAAGTAATTATGATAATAATTTTGTTGTTCATTCTAATGGAAAACAGATTTCAACAGACCTATTTTAGTTTAATGGTATTAGGTCTTGTTGTTTGATATTATCGTATATTCATTTTATTTTAAATTTATTGTATTTTGTTTTGCGTGCGCATATATATTTGTACAAACGTTTCTGTAATATGAATTTAGACTCTACGTGCTATTTAAATATACTTTTAATTCAAAGTTTTATAATGATTAACATGCCCTGCTTGTTGGGTTGCGTAACAAATAATGCAACAATATAAATTAGGGTGTGCACTTGTACTATATATAAGGTTATTCTTATTTATAAGTGAAACAAATATTTTTATGATAATTATAAAGGCTATACACAATTGGTTTATTTTTTTAATTAAAATAAATAAATTTCATAATAAATAACATTACCATTTAGTTATATTTTTAATAGTTATAGTTTTAAAATTAACTAAAGTCTTAGATATCGAAGCTTTTCTTATTCAAAATATGTAAAAACTCCTAATATTTAATAATTAAAATCAAGTAAGATTTTACATATTTTTCTTGAATTTTTATGGAACTTTGCTTTTCTTTTCTTTTCTGCCGTCTCTTTGTCGTTTGTGAAGGTCTACTCTTTTTCATTGTTTTGATCAAGATATTTATTTTAGTACTATTACGTATTATTAAAGCCAATCTAGAATATAAATTACTTGTTTTAAACATAGTTTGTACAAATCATACAAACAACTAAAGTGATAGAATAAATTGGCGAACCTTTAAAATTATATTTTAACCCCCTTTAATAAAGAATCTTTTGCCTTATTAGATTTTCTAATAAATGTGCAATAGATTATTAAGATTTCATTAAAATATTCTACTTTCGCATATTAATTAATAAATAAAATAATAATATAAACAAATAATCATGAAAAAAACTTTCACAAGAAAGGGTGACATGGTAGAGAGACTGAATTTGCATATCACAAGAAAGGGTGATATCACAATATCAAAGCGATACTACTTATTTAATTATAATTTTTTCTTCTATTAATCTAGCTAAATATGATCAATATTTATTATTAGAAACTTGCACTTTTTAATATTTTATTTATAAACTTAAATATTTAATAATAATATTTATGTAATATTTTTTAAATAATTTTGTACTCATTGAGACAGATACATACCCTAAGACTAGTATATACAAATATATGATAGGCAATATATTTTCACTTACAAAAATCTATTTTTATCGTAGAGAGACTGAATTTGCATATATTTGAGACAAAAAGTGAAGGTTTAGAATCTATATAGCCCCACACACATAGAAGCTAATTCGTAGTAGAAATTACAGTTACTATACAAAATCTTGCGCACGTAACTGACTTTGCGTTGCGATGTTCGAATGATGATTACTGGAGTTTTCTGTGCTAGCTACATGTTATGTAATCATAACTTTTGTCTCTAGATATATGTGGAGCAGAAGAAGGAGCTGGCACTCTAATTATATATCTAATGCTTGTCTCTTCTTGCTGCCTCTCCAAAAAAGAAACAGCTGGGACAACGTATTTCGGAAATTGAGGACTTCGTAATGTTCAAAAACATCACATGTGTGTACTCATCATTTTCAGCTTAGGCCACTTCACTCAATTCTGATACCATCGGTAATTTTCATGTATTGCACTTACAATAAGAGAGAGAATATTGTGAGTGTTCACTTTATTAGTGAGATAACATCATGTATAAAACGCATTTATTGTGAAATTCCAGATTAATGTAGCATAGATAAGTTGAATTCAACTATAAGTTCATGTCCTAACTTCTTCACATTCCTTTATAGAAATCCTCAGTTTAGGCTTTGCATGTGGTTTTGAATGGGGATTGTGGAAGAAGATTCATTGCGTTTGCACGTTTTTTTTAGTATTAGTTTTAGTGTGCATGTACTGCACGTGTGTATTGCGTCAAATACTGTATATTATATTTTATTATATGGGAGTCCGACAAAATAGTATAAAAAATAGCTTGACAAAAGGTTGAAGCACATCTTAAAATATACTCGACGTACTTCCATCTTAAAGCATTGAAAGAAAGATAGGCATCTTTGTCGAGTTTCAGAGGTGAGGCCATAAGAAAATATTATGAAAGAAAACTGCAAACGCAGTTACTCACAAGACCATCGTGATCTTCAACTTAACTCCCAAAGGTAATCCACTTGGATATCCAAGGTTTAGCCAAGGCTTAGTTCCGGATCCCACTACTCGTCATATTTGGTTTTATTTTAATTTTATAAAAAATAGATTTTTTTTCTTATTGCTAATACATGAATACAAAATTAACTACTAATACAAATACGTGAATACAAAATATAACTATTAATACAAATACATGAATGCAAAATATAACTACTAATATAAATATGTGAATGTAAATTTCAACTACAAAAACTTTTTGCTCAAAGTCAAAGAAAAAAACATAAAAACCCTTAATTTTGTAACTGCTACTGAACAACAACGTTTTGATGATGACAACTGGAATTGTAACTTCTTTTTTAGAAGTTCGTGTGTACAATTCTAAACAGAAAAAGAATTATATAAAGTCACATTATGTATAGTTAAAAATCACAAAAGAATTTTAAAAAAAATATAAACTCATAAACGGAGTTCAAAATGCACGTGTTTTACCTAACATATATATATATAAATAATTAAACTATCAAAACTTTATAAACAACAAAAACCCTAAAGTTTATTAAATAAAAATCCATCCTAAACCTAAACGGGGATATCCACATCTACGGACACACGGGTACAAGGAGCATTTTTGTTGGTTAATCTCCCGGAAGAGAGGCCATAACCAAACAGTGGAAATAATTAAATATTCTCTTCGTTTTACTTTAGATGACACACACTCCTTACTAGTCCGTTCGTAAAAAAATGACAAATATCTATAATTAAAAATAACTCAATTTTAAAATTTTTATTTTACCCTTAATGAGAAGCTTTTAAAACCACACAAATGTCATAGGCCCATAAAGCTTTTAAGACCATAAATTTTGAAAGTATCTTTCGTTTCTCTTAAACTCCGTGCTGAGTCAAACTAACTCATATAAATTAAAACAGAAAGAGTAACTTATTACTCATCCGGTCCACAATAAGTGACCATTTTACCTTTGACATATCCATTAAGGAAATACGAACTTCTAGAAAAAAAAGTTGAATTCACTAAATTAACCTAATTAATTGTTACATTGACACATTGAAATATGAAAATAAGAGCAAATTTTGAAAAAAAAAGAAAATTAATTCCTTCTTGATATGTAAATGGACACTTAGGGTCTGTTGGAAAGTCACCAGGTAATTGGAATTGGTGTAATTATTAGGGTAATAATTACAGCCTAGTAATTAAACGACTTAATAATTACGACGACCTTTTTGTTTGTCATAACGTAATTACGATGTAATTACAAACGTACTGTTTGGTTACACATATATAATTACACCGTTAGATTGAATATTAAATGAAGTAATTATCAAAACTTAAAAGATAATGTCATGACTCGGGATTCCCACCGTCGGGACTGTGATGACGCCTAACATATCACTTGTTAGGCAAGCCAACGTTAGAGAATCATTAAGCCAATTCTTATACATTTCAGTAAATAACAGCAAATAAGCTAAAACGAATTTAAGCAAGTACGGAATAATATAAAAGCCTCAATATTTACTACAACCCCGGATCTGGAGTCACAATTCATGAACTACTACGATTTACTACAAAGAGAGTCTAAAAAGAAATACATTATTTTGAAAGGAAAAGTATAGTAAATTAAAGTGTCTAGAAAGGGACTCTGGTGTCTTCGGACGTCGGCAGATCTACCTTGGGTCTCCTGTCGAATGAATCCAGCAGCTAACCACACGATTAGCTCGGGCCGGCACCAAAATATGCACAAGAAGTGCAAAGTGTAGTATGAGTAAAACCGACCCCATGTACTCGTAAGTGCGGAGCCTAACCTCGACGAAGTAGTGATGATGATAAGGTGGGTCACTCACACTACAGCCTGTACGCAATATATATATATATATATATATATATATNAGAATAGAATAAAGCAGTAAATTGCAAGAAATAACTACAATTCCAGGAAATAATCCAACAACATTCAGAATTACCAATCCTTAAGTGCAAAAGAGAATACCGTAAAGCTAACACAACTTAGGAAAACATAAACACATAAGTTGTTGCGGCGCGCAACCCGATCCCACCGTACATCACATATTCCTCCCTTATTTCCTCATAATAACATAAATAACAATGAACCATATAAAAGTGTTGCGGTGCGCAACCCGATCCCACCTTATCACAATATCATAATAATAGTTCACCCTTATACCACCACAACAATCCGCCCTTATTACACCTGTTATGGTGTGCAACCCGTTCCCACCGTACAATATAGATTCACCCTTATTCCACTTCAATGTATCACCTTTATTTCACCTGTTGCGGCGTGAAACCCTATCCCGTTATCAATATCAAGTACTCAGTTCGCATCGTAAATTCACAATTCAAATCACTGAAAACCATTCAAAATTCCTAAACACCAAACCGAAACAAATAGGAAACTTGTACGCCATGAAAGTTCACATAAATAGTACTACACAACGAGACCAATTCAGAATTGACAACTAAAAGGTACATATAAACCAGCTTAAGAAAATAGTAGGAGATTATGAAACTATAGAAAGAACTAATATCATGAACATGAGGAACAATGACTAACAAATAGCAATTATACATGAGACCACAATTAGAGCATGTAATAATTAAGACAAGGAAAGAGATAATATAGAAAAGCGGGAAAACATATAATTTGGCGGTACATAAGTACTCGTCACCTCACATATACATTGCTCACGTGACATTGACATAGCAAATATTCCGAGGGTTCCTAATTTTCTCACGTCAAGGTTAGACACAACACTTACTTCGCTCCAAAGACCACTCACTGCTCAATCACAACCTTGCCTCTCAAACAAGCCTCCAGACCAATAGAATCGAGCAAATTACCAACCAAACGATTCAAACTAAGCCTTAGGAACTACCCCTGATTCCAAGAATTCAATTTAGGCCATTTTTTAAAAAGTCAACAAAAGTTAACATCCGCGTCTGCTTGGTCCAAACCCGAAATTTGGACCAAAACCTGATTACCCATTCACCCCCAAACCCAATTATGTGATTTATTTTGAAATCCGACCTCAATTTGAGGTCTAAACCCTCAATTTACCAAATCCCTAATTTCTACCCAAAACCCCCCAATTCCACCATGAAAGCTCTAGATTTTAGGTTGAAAACTTGTGAAATGTAGTGAAAGATTGAAAGGAAATAGGTTACAATCACTTACCAATGATTTGGGGAAGAAAGAGTCTTGGAAAAATCGCCTCTAAGATTTTAGGTTTTGAAAATTTGAAAAATGAACCAAAAATCCCGTCTAAGTCATAATTTGTTCAGTTGCAGATGTCATTTGCAAAGCCCAAATGCGAAGCTTGCAAATGCGAGAAAAGCTTCGCAAATGTGAAACTCTCACATTTCTGCTGCCTTCGTAAATGCGAACTAGTGTTCGCAAATGCGGGCAAGTGAGGATCGCAAATGCGACCAAAACTTCGCAAATGCGAAGGTCCACCTCCCAGCCCAGTGCTCGCAAATGCGATGGTCTCTTTGCAAATATGAGGCTCGCATTTGCGATCCATACTTTGCAAATGCAAAATCTGCAGGTCTGATGTACCAACTATGATTTTCTAAGTTCAATTCACTCCGTAACCAATTCGAAACTAACCCGAGCCCTCGGGGATCCAAACCAACTATGCACACAAGTCTAAAAACATCATACTAACTCGGTCACGCGATCAAATCACTTAATTAACACCTATAACTACGAATTGAACACCAAATCAAATAAAATTTTCAAGAAAACTTTGAAACTTCTATTTTTACAACTGGACGTTCGAATAACGTCAAACCAACTCCGTTTTTCATCAAATTTTACAGACAAGTCATAAATATAGTATTGGACCTATACCAGGTTCTCGAACCAACATACGGACCCGGTATCCAAAAAGTCAAGCGTTGGTCCAATATTTCAAATTCATTAAGCCTTTAACTTTCAAATTTCGACAAAGTCCAATATCTTGAGCTAGGGACTTCCGAATTTGATTCCAGGCACACGCCCAAGTCTCAAATCATGGTACGGAACCACGGGCCCTCAAAACACAAACCCCGGTCCGTTTACTAAAAATGTTGACTTGTGAAGTTTTGAGGCAAAAATTCTTATTTTTTCTCAGTTTGTAACATAACAGCTTTCCAGTAACACGCTCAGACTGCACACGCAAATCGAGGAAAGATAAAATTAGGTGTTTAAAGCTTAAAAGCGCATAATTGGGTTCTAACACATAAGATGACCTTTCGGGTCATCACATTCTCCACTTTTAAAACAATCGTTCGTCCTCGAACGGACATAGAAAAGTACCTGAACTTGTGAAAAGGTGGGGATATCTACTCTGCATGTTCGACTCGGACTCCCAGGTAGCTGCCTCGACGGGCTGACCTCCCCACTGCACTCGAACTGAAGGATAATTCTTCAACCTCAAGTGACGAACATGCTAGGCTAGAATAGCCACCGGCTCCTCCTCGTAAGTCAAATCCTTATCCAACTGGACGGAGCTGAAATCCAATACGTGGAACGGATCACCGTGATATTTCCGAAGCATGGACACGTGGAACACCAGATGAACTGCTGGTAACCCCGATGGAAATGCATGCCTGTAAGCCACCTCTCCCACTCTATCCAAAATCTCAAAAGGTTCGATATACCTATGGTTCAACTTGCCCTTATTTCCGAACCTCATTACACTCTTAATGGGTGATACCCGCATCAACACTCTCTCTTCGACCATGAATGTAGCATCACAAACCCTACGGTCGGCATAACTCTTCTGCCTGGACTGAGCTGTGCGAAGTAGATCCTGAATAATCTTGACCTTATCTAAGGAATCCTGTACTATATCTGTACCCAACAACCGAGCCTCCCCCGGATCGAACCACCCAACTGGCGACCGGCACTGCCTACCATATAATGCCTCATAGGGAGCCATCTGAATGATCGACTGGTAGATGTTATTCTAAGTGAACTCTACAAGGGGCAAGACTGATCCCAAGATCCTCCGAAGGCTATAACACATGCGCGGAGCATATCCTCCTATATCTGAATAGTGCGCTCGGACTGTTCGTCTGTCTGAGGATGAAACACAGTGTTCAACTCAACTCGCGTGCCCAATTCACGCTGTACTGCCCTCCAGAAGTGCAAGGTGAACTGCGTACCTCGATCAGAAATGATAGACACGAGTACACCGTGAAGATGGAAGATCTCGCGGATATAAATCTCTGCCAACTGCTCTGAAGAATAGGTAACTGCCATAGGAATGAAATACGATGACTTATTCAGCCTGTCCACAATGAACTAAATGGAATCAAACTTCCTTTGAGTATGTGGGATTCCAACAATGAAATCCATAGTGATACGGTCCCACTTCCACTCAGGAATCTCTATCTTCTGAAGCAAACCGCCAAGTCTCTGATGCTCATACTTTACCTGTTGAAAATTTAGGCACCGAGCTACATAAGAAACTATATCCTTCTTCTTCATCCTCCTCCACCTTAGAACACGACTACGCTCTGAAATATCCAACCTCACAAACTGGTTGGCTAAATTCTGAACATATGATGCAATAGGTCTCTCACCGACTGGAATAAACGCAAAGCTGCCCATACTCGCTACCTTTCTACTCAGGGCATCGACCACCACATTGGCCTTGTCGGGATGATACAAGATCGTGATATAATAGTCTTTCAGTAGCTCCAACTACCTCCTCTGCCTCAAATTGTGATCCTTTTACTTGAAAAAATACTGAAGGCTCCAATGATTCGTGAAAACCTCACACGACACACCGTAAAGATAGTGCCTCCAAATCTTCATCGCATGAACAATGGCTCCCAACTCTAAGTCATGGATAGGGTAATTCTTCTCATGAACCTACAACTGTCGCGATGCATATGCAATCACACTGCCCTCCTGCATTAATACTGCACCTATCCCAACACGGGGCGCATTACAATATACCATATAAGATCCAGAACCTGTGGGCAATACCAATACCGAAGCTGTAGTCAAAGCTATATTGAGCTTCTGAAAGATCACCTCACACTCGTCTGAACATCTGAATGGGACACTCTTCTGGGTCAACCTGGTCAACATGGCTGCTATAGATGAAAACCGCTCCACAAATCGACGGTAATAGCCCGCCAAACCCAAGAAACTCCTGATCTCCATAGCCGAAATGGGTCTAGGCCAGTTCTGAACTGCCTCAATCTTCTTAAGATCTACTTGAATTCCCTCTACTGATACCACGTGTCCCAAGAAAGCGACTGAATCCAACCAAAACTCTCACTTTAAAAATTTAGCATATAATTGGCTGTCTCTCAAAGTCTGAAGTACAATCCTAAGATGCTGCTCGTGTTCCTCTCAATTGCGGGAGTAGATCAAGATATCATCAATAAACACAATCACAAAGGAGTACAAATAAGGAAAGAACACTCGATTCATCAAATCTATAAATGTTGTTGGGGCGTTTTTCAACCCAAAGGACATCACTAGAAACTCAAAATGCCCGTACCGAGTCCGAAAAGCTATCTTAGGGACATCGAATGACCTAATCCTCAACTAATGGTAGCCAGATCTCAAATCAATCTTCGAAAACACCTTGGCACCCTGAAGTTGGTCAAATAATTCATCAATCCTCGGCAATGGATACTTGTTCTTGGTGGTGACTTTGTTCAATTGCCGATAGTCTATGCACATCCTCATCGATCCATCCTTCTTCTTCATGAAAAACACAGGTGCATCCCATGGCGAGACACTAGGTCTAATGAATCCCTTATCAAGCAAATCTTGCAACTGTTCTTTCAATTCCTTCAACTCTGGCGGGGCCATACGGTATGGAGGAATGGAAATGGGCTGAGTGCCCGGAGCCAAATCAATACAGAAATCAATATCCTTGTCGGGTGGCATCCCTGACAGGCCTGCAGGAAACATCTCTGGAAACTCACGAACTACTGGAACTAAATCCATGGAAGGAACCTCCGCGCTAGAATCGCGAACATAAGCCAAATAAGTTAGACACCCCTTCTCGACCATATGCTGAGCCTTCACATAAGAGATAACCCTGCTGGTAGAATGGCCAGAAGTCCCTCTTCACTCTAATCGATGCAATCCCAACAAGGCTAAGGCCATCATCTTGGCGTGACATTCCAATATAGTGTGATAAGGTGACAGCCAATCCATACCCAATATAACATCAAAATCAACCATATCGAGAAGTAGAAGATCTACACTAGTCTCAAGACTCCCAATGGTGACCACACACGAACGATAAACATGATATACAACAATAGAATCCCCCACAGGTGTGGACACATACATATGAGTACTCAAAGAATCACGAGGCACAACCAAATATGAGGCAAAATAGGATGACACATAGGAGTAAGTAGAACCCGTATCAGATAGAACTGAAGCATCTCTACTGTAAATAGAAATAGTACCTGAATAATAGCGTCAGATGACTCAGCCTCAGGCCTGGATGGAAAGCATAACATCGGGGTCGGGCCCCACTACTCTGAACAATGTTCCTAGGACGACCTCTCCCTGGATGGCCTCCACCTCTAACGGCCTGACCTTTACCTCTAACAGACTGGCCTCTACCTCTAGCTTCCTGACCCCTGCCTCTGGCTAACTGAGCAGGTGGTGCGACAACTGGTTCCGGAACCATGGCACGAGAACCCTGATGCTGTGGCAGGATTCTCAATAACCTCGGACATGTCCTCCTGATATGCCCATAAACACCACACTCGAAACACCTATCCTGGTACTGTGGCTATGGAAACTAAGACTGACCTGAACGGGCTGGATGACCATGGTGATAACTCTGAATAGGAGGTGCACTAATAGGAGCTGGTGGTGGACTGTAGGCTGGCTGCCCAGAATGAGGCACATAAGGACCACGACTCCCTAAAGCACTGTGGGATGCCTGAAGCACTGAATGAAAGGGTCTGGGAGGATATCCTTTACCAAAAGTACCCCTGCCTCTAGGTGAGGCACCGCTGAACCCACCATAATGACGAGGTCTCTTGTCATACCCCTGACCTCCCTAAGCAAGAACCATCTCGAATCGCCAGGTGACATTGGCAGCCGCCTGAAAAGAAATCTCACTCCCAGTCTCCTTAGCCATCTGCAATATGATAGGTTGAGAAAGTACGTCAATAAACCTCCTCACCCTCTCTCTCTCGGTAGGAAGCAAAAGAAGAGCATGACGGGCCAAATCCACAAAATGGGTCTCATACTCAGTAACAGTCTTACTGTCCTGCTGGAGACGCTCGAACTGACGATGATGCTCCTCTCTCAATGTGATACGGAGGAGCTTCTTTAGGAAGAGCTGAGAGAACTGGTCCCAAGTAAGAGCAGGTGACCCAGCTGGTCTGGTGAACAAATAATCTCTCCACCATTTCTTGGCGGAACTAGTCATCTAAAACGCAGCAAAATCGACCCCATTGGTCTCCACTATACCCATGTTCCGTAGAACCTAATGACAAGTGTCAACATACTCCTGAGGGTCCTCTTAAGATGCACCACTAAAGTGAATTGGAAAGATTTTGGTAAAGCTGTCCAATCTCCACAAAGCCTAGGAAGACACAATTGACCCATCACCGGCCTGTGTCGTAATAACCGGCTGAACTACTCCGACTGGATAAGCTGCTGGAGCCTGATACTGGGGAGCCATCTGCTCCGGAGTGTGAGTAGCAGAAGTCTGTGATCCTCCTCCATCCTGAGAGATGGCTGGTGCCACGGGAAATGTGCCAGTCTGGGCCACACTCTCCATAAGGCCCACCAAACGGACCCCTACAGAACCTGAGCTGGCCCGGCAGGAATAGTCTGGGCTGGAACCTTCTCGTCAAACTCTACTTGAGGCTCCACTGCTAGGGCTGCTGCTCGGGCTCTAGGCTGAGCCTTACCCCTGCCTCGACCTCGCCTCGACCTCTACCCCTCGTAGGAGCTTCCACTGGAGGCTCTGGCTGCTGCTCAGCTAAAGATGCAGTATGTAATCTCGCCATCTGCAAGAGAATAAGAGTAAAAGAGTTCAATTAGCATTGAGAGAACAAAATCGCACGATAGAGAAGAGTAGAAGTGAAATTTGTTCCTAAATTTCATAGCCTCTAGGAGATACGTAAAGACGTCTCCACACCAATCCCTCAAACTCTACTAAGATCGCCCGTGAATTGTGAGACCTAAGCAACCTAGTGCTCTGATACCAACTTATCACGACCCAGAATTTCCACCGTCGGGACTGTGATGGCACCAGACATTTCACTTGCTAGGCAAGCCAACGTTAGAGAATCTTTAAGCCAATTCTTATACATTTTAGTAAACAACAACAAACAAGTTAAAACAAATTTAAGCGAGTGCGGAATAATATAAAAGCCTCAATATTTACTACAACCTGGATCTGGAGTCACAATTCACGAACTACTACAATTTACTACAAATAGAGTCAGAAAGGAAATACACTGTTTTGAAAGGAAAGAAACAGTAAAATAATGTTTCAAGAAAGGGACTCCAGGATCTGCGGACGCCGGCAAATCTACCTTGGGTCTCATATCGAATGAATCCAGCAGCTAACCTCACGATCAGCTCGGGCCGGAACTAAAATCTGCATAAGAAGTGCAGAGTGTAGTATGAGCAAAATTGACCCCATGTACTCGTAAGTTTCGAGCATAGCCTTGACGAAGTAGTGACGAGGCTAATGAGTCACTCACACTACAGCCTGTACGCAATATATATAATAAAGGAAGAAAAGGAAATGCAGAATAGAATAAAGCAGTAAATTGCAAGAAATAACTACAACTCCAGGAAATAAGCCAACAACGTTCAGAATTTATCAATCCTTAAGTGGAAAAGGGAATACCTTAAAGCTAATACAACTCAGGGAAACATAAACACATCAGTTTTTGCGCGCGCAACCCGATCCCACCGTACATCACATATTCCTCCCTTATTTCCTCATAATAGCATTAACAACAATGAATATATATATAAAAGTGTTGTGGTGCGCAACCGGATCCCACCATATCACAATATCATAATCATAGTTCACCCTTATACCAGCACAACAATCCACCCTTATTACACCTGTTGCAGCGTGCAACTCATTCCCACCATACACTATAGATTCACCCTTATTCCACCTCAATCTATCACCCTTATTTCACCTGTTGTGGCGTGTAACCCGATCCTACTATATCAATATCAAGTACTCAGTTCGCACAATAAATTCACAATTCAAATCACCGAATTACACAGTGAGACCAATTCAGAATTGACAACTAAAAGGTACAGATAAACCAGCTTAAGCAAATAGTAGGAGATTATGAAACTATGGAAAGAACTAATATCATGAACATGAGGAAAAATGACTAACAAGTAGCAATTAGGCATGGGAACACAATTAGAGCATGTAACAATTAAGACAAGAAAAAAGATAATATAGAAAAAGTGGGAAAACGGGGAAAACAAATAATTTGGTGGCGCATAAGTACTCGTCACCTCACAAATACGCCGCTCACATGACAATTACATAGCAAATAGTCCGAGGGTTCCTAATTTCTTCAAGTCAAGGTTAGACACAATACTTACTTCGCTCCAAAGATCTCTCACTACTCAATCACAACCTTGCCTCTCAAACAAGCCTCCGGACCAATAGAATCTAGTAAATTACCAACCAAACGACTAAAATTAAGCCTTAGGAACTGCCCGTGATTGCAAAAATTCAATTTAGTCCATTTCTGAAAAAATCAACACCCGACTCCGCTTGGTCCAAACCCAAAATTCGGACCAAAACCTGATTACACATTCACCCCCGAGTCCGATTATGTGATTTGTTTTGGAATCCGACTTCAATTTGAGGTATAAATCCCCAATTTCCCAAATCCCTAGTTTCTACCCAAAACCCCTCAATTCCACCATGAAAACTCTAGATTTTAGGTTGAAAACTTGTGAAATGTAGTGAAAGATTGAAAGGAAATAGGTTACAGTCACTTACCAATGACTTGGGGAAGAAAGAGTCTTGGAAAAATCGCCTCTAAGGTTTTAGGTTTTGAAAATTTGAAGAATGAACCAAAAATCTCGTCTAAGTCATATTTTGTTCAACTGCAGATGTCGCATTTGCAAAGCCCAAATGCGAAACCCGCAAATGCGAGAAAAGCTTCGCAAATGTAAAACTCCCACAATTCTACTGCCTTTGCAAATGCGAACCAGTGTTTGCAAATGCGGACAAGTGAGGATCGCAAATGCGACCAAAACTTTGCAAATGCGAAGGTCCACATAAACTACAGGTCTGATGGACTAGCTATGATTTTCTAAGTTCAATTCACTTTGTAGTATATCCGAAACTCACCCGAGTCCTCGGGGCTCCAAACCAACTATGCACACAAGTCTAAAAATATCATACGAACTCGCTTGCGCGATCAAATCCCTAAAATAACACCTAGAATTACGAATTGAACACCAAATCAAATAAAACTTTTAAGAAAACTTTGAAACTTCTATTTTTACAACCGGACGTCCGAATAATGTCAAACCTACTCCATTTTTATCAGATTTCACGAAAAAGTCATAAATATGGTATTGGACCTATACCAGATTCCGGAACTAACATACAAACCCGGTATCCAAAAAGTCAAGCTTTGGTGAAACATTTCAAATTCATTAAGCCTTAATTTTGACAAAGTCCGATATCTCGGGCTAGGGACTTCTGAATTCGATTTCGGACACAAGTCCCAAATAACGGTACGGACCTACCGGGACCGTCAAAACACGAATCCGGGTTCGTTTACTAAAAAGGTTGTCTGTAGTCAACTCAAATAAAGTTTTAGGCAAAAATTCTTATTTTTCTCAGTTAACATAACAACTTTCCGAAAATACGCCCGGACTGCGTACGCAAATTGATGAAGGATAAAATGAGGTATTTAAAGCTTAAAAGCGTAGAATTGGGTTCTAACACATAAGATGACCTTTCGAGTCATCACAATTAATATAATAAATATATGCCTATAAATAATTTTTTATAAGTATAAATGATACTTTCTATGTTCCAATTTATGTGAACCTGTTTGATTTGACACGGAGTTTAAAAAAAATAAAGACTTTTTGAATTTGTGGTCCTGAACATGTCAGGCAGGGTCCATAGTATTTGTGTGATTACAAAAGCTTAATTATTTTCAAATTTAGAAAGGGGTCGTTCTTTTTGGAATCAACCAGAAAGAAAATAGGTTCACATAAACTGGAAGGAAGGGAGTATTAGATTTGGTATTTAAGATGCATATTTTTTCTTGAATATACACTAATTGGTAATCATATATTTATAACTAATATTATAGAACTAATTGATATATATTTTCCAAATTAATAATATTTAGTTTAATTAATTATAAAAATTAAAACATACATTTTGTAAGAGCAACATGGAATGCATGTTTGATAAATTAAATTAATATTTATTAACATAGTCATAACATTATGCAAATTTTGACAAAACTAATTGATCAATTGTAACTAAAAAATGAACTACATGCAATGTGAAATAACAAGCCAATACTTCTAAAACAAGTAAATTTGAACCATAAATATAACACAATTTCAAAATTCCAATAAATAAATAAATATATTTTAACATGTGTCAAAATCCAACAAAAAAAAAAGTTTCAATACAACTTAAGATTAGCAAACATAATAAGTTTATAATCTCATTCAACAATGAAGTTCTACTTTAATAACATCACTCATTATATGCCAAGTTTGTTAATGACTCATTATTTCTAATATTTCAAAAAATTAGAATAATAACGCAATTATGCCAAATGAAGAAAATAAAACAAATAAGAAATAAAATGTACGACCAATTACATGGATTAACATGAAGTAAAAGTAGAAAAATAAAAAATAAATAACGAAGAAAGAAAATATATTTTAAAATTAAAAGGTAAAATAAAATAAAAAAATTTAAAATAATGGAAACAAAAAATTATAAAGAAATAAATTTTAAAAAAAGAAGGAAGAAATTAAAAAGTAACCTTGTAATTACATAGTGTAATTACCACCAATTTTCTCCTTCCCGCTGAGAATTAGAAAGTGTAGTTACACCTCCCCAATTACATCCAATTCCATGTTGACCAAGTAATTACTTGGCCAGACAAACATGCGAAACTGCGTAATTACACCCAATTTGTCACGATCCAAAACTCTAACATGTTGTGATGGCGCTTATCGATGGTACTAGGCAAGCCGACTTTTCAAAATACTTCAATATTTCATAAAAGATAATTTAAAGCTTTTTTATAACAAAAATTTTCATAAAAATCGGAGTTGAACTCAAAATAAAATGCGGAAAGATAGCCCCAAACATCGGGGTGTTACTAAGTCATGAGCATCTAGACAGTCACTCTAATAAAAACAGTGTCTACAAAAGTCTGTGTCTAAGTATCAATACAGAAAGAAAGATAGCATAGAAGGAGAGACAAGGTTTGCGGACGCCGACAACTACCTCGTAAGTCTTCGATACTCGATCGCGCACGAGCTCAATAACCTCCGTGACCAGACACACCTGGATCTGCACATGAAGTGAAGGGTGTAGCATGAGTACAACCAACTCAGCAAGTAACAGAAATAAATAAAGAACTGAGAAGCAGTGACGAGCTAAGCAAAAGACAATTCATTTCAGAAACTTCAACAATGAAAGTAAACGTGAGTAAATTCCGGCAATATATAACAAGTCAGCTGCATATTTACTGACTTCAGGTAAACCATGTATAAAAACTTCCGGAATCTCAAACAACAACATGAATCAGCTAAGAATAGCAACAAACAAGGAAAATACAAGCTCTCAGGATCACAATCCCTCAAGCCCTCAATGGATCAATACTCGGCTCTCAGCCCTCAATACACACGCACTCAATAGGTACCTTCTCTCACTGGGGGTGACAGACTCCGGAGAGGCTCCTTCAGCCCAAGAGCTATATCGTTGTGGCACGCAACCCGATCCAATCTTGTTGCAGTGTGCAGCCCGATACATAATACATAAATCTCCATAAAGCTCATTGCAGCGTGCAACCTGATCCATAATCCATAAATAGCCATAAGGCTTGTTGCGGTGTGCAACCCGATCTATATACCTCACATAGCCCACAACTCTGCACTCAAGCCCTATATCAATCACTAACCTCTCTAGCCTTTCGGGTTCATAGAAATCATAATATTCAGCCCAAACAGAGATAACAACAAGTATTAACAAGAAATAAGAGAGAATAGAGATATGACACACAAATAATACTGTGACTGAGTACAAGACAACAATTAGCAGTCAATTCAATAAGTATACGATCGCTGTGGGACCCAACAGTAATATCATAGAACCTAAGCATGGTTTCTGACATGAATGGCAGTCAAATTACAAGAAAACAAGGAAAGACTGTAAGCAAAAATAGGCTATTCGACTTTACAGTCTCACCGGACGGACCAAGTCATAATCCCTCACGGTGTACGCTCACACGCCCATCACCTAGCATGTGCGTCACCTCCAAATAGTTTACATCATACCAAATTTCGGGGTTTCTTACCCTCAAGACCAGATTTAAGACTATTACTTACCTCAACTGTGCAGAAATCCTACTCTAAAATGCCCTTTCCCCTTGAATCAGTCTCTAAATTCTCCGAATCTAGCCACAAACAGTGTGAGATAGTTAATATAGGCTAGAGGGATCAATTTCATAAGAAAACTACTAAAATGTAGCCCAAAATCCAAAATTAGCTCAAACCCAACCATTAGACCCACGTCTCGAAATACGACAAAAGTTGCAAAACCCGAACGTCCACTCACTCACGAGTCTAACTATACTAAATTCATCAAAATCCGACACCATTTGATCATCCAAAACCCCAAAATCCACTCTCCAATTCGCAAGCCCTAAACCCCCAAATTTCCAACTCAAATCCCTAATTATATGATGAAGAAATCAATAGATTCATGAAATTTAATCCAATCCGAGTTAGAATCACTTATCCCAACGATTTCTTTGAAGAATCCTCAAAAAATCGCCTCACACCTAGCTCCCAAGTCCCAAAGTTGACAATGGGATTCCAACCCTCGAAGCTGATGTTTTCTACCCAGCAATTCTTGTGATGATCCAAAAGGTCATCTTGTATTTTAGAACTTGATTTCGCGCTCTTTAGCTTTAAAAATCCCATTTTTACCCTTCTTGATTTTCGTGCGCAGTCTGAGCGTGTTACCGGAAAGCTTTTACGTTGAAAGTTGATGATAATAATAATTTTTCCATAAAAGTTGATTTTAGTTGACTTCGGTCAATGTTTTGAGTAAACAAACAGTCTCGTTGGGTCCGTAATGAAATTTAGGACCTGGGCATATGCCCGAAATCGAATTCTGAGGTCCCTAGTTCGAGATATGAATTTTTGTTAAAAATTGAAAGACTGAAAATATAATGATGTTAAGGATTTGGTTAATGTTTGATCTTATTGGTATCGGGCTCATATTTTAGTTCCAGAGCTTGATACAGGTCCAAAATAATATTTATACCTTATCTGTGAAATTTGGCAAAAAATGAAATTGATTTGACGTGATTCGAACGTCCGGTTGTGAAAATAGGAATTTTAAAGTGTTCTTGGGAATTTCATGTGATTTGGTGCTAAATTCGTAGTTGTAGATGTTATTTTGGCTATTTGATCGCACAAGCAAGTTCATATGATATTTTTAGACTTGTGTACATGTTTGGTTTGGAGCCCCGAGGGCTCGGGTGAGTTTTGGATAGGCTACAGAGTGATTTGAAACTTAGGAAATAGCTGGTGTACTTCAGGTCTGCAGATCTCGCATTTGCAAGGTCTGGCTTACAAATACGAGCCTCGCATTTGCGAAGAAGCATCGCAATTGCAAGCATGGGCTGGGACTGGGGACTCTCGCATTTGCGAGGTCACTATCGCATTCACGATAGTTTAATGTTTGCAATTGCGAACAAATTGTTCGCATTTGCGAAGACAGCAGAAATGTGACAAGTTCGCATTTGCGATACCTTTCTCGCATTTGCGAGCTTCGCAATTGTGAAGCTCAGGTCGCATTTGCAACATCTGTAGCTGGTAAAACTTGACTTAGACATGATTTTTGCTCAGTTTTCAAAACTCTCAAAACAAGAAACCCTCTAGGCGATTTTCCAAAGACCACTTCTTCCCCAAATCATAAGTAGGTGATTCTTAACTCGTTTCTTTCAATCTTTTACTTCATTATACAAGATTTCAACGTAAAATCTAGGATTTCCATGGTAGAAATTGGAGGTTTGGGTAGAACTAGAGATTTTTGGGAAATTGAAATTTAGACCTCAATTTGGGGTCGGATTTCAAAACTAGTCACATATTCGGACTCGGGGGTGAATGGGTGAATGGGTTTTGATCTGAACCTCGACTTTTGACCAAGCGGGCATGGGATCGATTTTTGACTTTTTGGGGAAAAGTTTGAGAAACCTAAATTTATGTATTGAAATTAATTTCTTTAGCAATATTTGATGTTATTAAGTTAATTATGGCTAGATACGAGTAGTTCGGAGGTGGAAACTAGAGAAAAAACGGTAATTGAGCACTGAATGGCCTGTGGATCGAGGTAAGTTTTTTGTCTAATCTTGACTTGAGGGAATTAGGAACCCTCGGACTATGTGATTATGTGAAATCCATGTGAGCAGCGTATATGCAAGGTGATGGTTGCTTATACATCGCCAAATTATCTATTTTCCCTTACTTACTGCTTTCCTTTAATTGTTTTCTTCCCTGTCTTAATTGTTATATGCTCTAAATGCTTTCCATGCTTAACTTTTACGTATTAATCAATATCTTTTCCTGTTAACTATGTTAGCTCTTTCCATAGGTCCCCTACTCCCTGCTATTTGCTTAATTCGACTTGTTGCACCTTTTAATTGTAAATTGTTGGATTGGTCTCGCTGTGTACTATTATTTGAGTAGATTCTATATTGATCAAGGTTTTCTTTTCTTAGTTCAGCCTTGTGATTTAGACTGCTAATTGACTGTGTACATTGAGTGTTTGGTACTGATATGGTCGGATCGGGCTGCACGCCGCAACAGGAGGAATAAGGGAGGGTTGATATGGTGGAATAAGGGTGAATACGTTTATATGGTAGGATCGGGTTGCACGTCACAACATGTGGAATACATGTGGATTAATATGGTAAAATAAGGGTGAATTATCATATTGATATTGATGTATGGTGGATCGGGTTGTGCGCCGCAACAAAACTATATGTTTCTATTTCCTGAGCTGCATTTCTTCCGGTATTTCTTTCATTATTTGATATAGTAAGGATTGGTAACTCTGGACGACACTGGTTCACTCTAAAGGTTGTGGTTATCATTTTCAGTTGGCTGTTTGGTTCTGTTTAGTATTTCTATTATTCTATCATTTTATGTACTGCGTACATGTTTTAGTATAGGTGCCCCATGTTAGCCTTGTCACTACCTAGTCGATGTTAGGCTCGACACTTACCAGCACATGAGGTCGGTTGTACTGATACTGCACTCTTCACATTATGCAAATTTTGGAGACGGTATCAACGACGGTCAATAGTGAGCTCGGGTAAGATATTTACGGAGACTTGAGGTACGACTCTTCAGCGACCGCAACTTCTGGAGTCCCCATCCTCTTTTCTTTTAGCTGTACAACTTCATTCCGACAACTTTATACTTATTTCAAATCTTTATATGTATTACTTTAGAAGCTCGTGAACTTGTGACACCAGATTCAGGGAATTGTAATAGGCGATTGGCGGTTTAACTTCCGCATTTGTACTTAGAAGATATCTGTTATTTTAGTTCGTTATTAATGTTATTGTTAAAGCTGATAAAATAAGTAAAAGATTCTAATGTTGGCTTGCCTAGCAAGTGAAATGTTAGGTACCATCACGATCCTGACGGTGGAAATTTCGGGTCGTGACAATTTTGTACCTGCGGACCTCCTGTCGCATCTGCGACGCTGCACCTGCGAAAATTCCATCGCAGGTGTGGATTCCACTTACAATCCCAAATTCCGCTTTTGCAGTCAGATTGTCGCACCTGCGTGTGCGCACCTACGGGCCCTTGCCCGCTTCTACGATCCTTCCCACTCCAGGCCATTTCCACTTCTGCGCTTTATCTTCCGCATCTGCGGATTCACATATGTGCTCCTCTTCTCGCACCTGTTCTTCCAATCCAGCCCAGCCTTGCCCGCATCTGCGTCCTCCTCTTCCTTTCTGTGGGTTCACACCTGCGTGCTCCCCACTGCAGGTGCGAAACACCAGAAAACCAGAAAAACTCAACAATGCCTAAGTCCAAATTTCTTTCCCATTAGCATCCTAAACACACCCGAGGCCCCCATGACCTCAACAAAACATACCAACAAGTCATATAACCCATTACGAACTTAGTCGAACCTCAAATCACCCTAAACAACATCAAAACACAGATTACACATGGATTCAATCCTAATGAACTTCTAAAATTCTCAAATGACGCCGAAACCTATCAAACCACGTCCGATTGACCTCAAATTTTGCACACAAGTCATAAATGACACCCATCAATTTTCGGAAATCCAATCCGACTCCGATATGAAAATTTTCACTGCCGGCCAAATTCGTCAAAATTCTAACTTTCGCCAATTCAAGCATAATTTTACTACGGACCTCCAAATCACATTCCGGATGCGCTTCTAAGTTCAAAATCACCTACGGGGCTAATGGAACCATCAAAATTTAAATCCGAGGCCGTTCACACATAAGTCGACATCCGGTCAACTTTTTCAACTTAAACTTTCCATTAAGAGACTATGTGTCTCATTCACTCTAAAATCTCTCCTGACCCGAACCAACCAACCTGGTAAGACATATAACAACTGTAGAGCACAAAAGAGCTAAATATGAGGGAACATGGCTATAACTCTCGAAACGAGCGGCGGAGTCGTTACACAATTATACCAAATCCAATTCCTATGTGGCTTCTGAAACAGGCTCTTATTTTGGACCAAAATAAAAAGATAGAATGATCGTAAAAATTGCACGGGGCGCCCTATTTGGTCGCCCCCTTTTAACTTATGCCCGTTTTATTTTTCCATTTGCATCCATACTCAATTTTTTTGTTTAAAGTATTTTAAAAAGACGATTTTCCCTTCAGAACTATTGACAAAATTGTAGACTGCGGGAGAAAATTTCAGCATGTTTTGGTATGAAATTTTAGCAAATGAACTAAATAACTTCAGCACACATTAGAAAATACATACTGCAAGACAAAAACTTAAGCATGTTTAGTTTGAAGTTTTAGCAAATGAACTAAAAAACTTAAAGGATGTTTAGCCTGAAGTTTTAGCAAATGAACTAAATATTAAACATGTTTAGTCTGAAATTTTAGCAAATGAACTAAATAACTTGAGCATGTTAAGTCTGAAGTTTTACCAAATGAACTAAATAACTTAAACATGTTTAGTCTGAAGTTTTATCAAATGAACTAAATAATTTCAGCATGCATTAGAAAAAACTCATTAGAAAATTACATACTGCAAGACAAAAACTTAAGTATGTTTGGTATGAAGTTTTAGCAAATGAATTAAAAAGCTTATGCATGTCTAGTCTGAAGTTCTCGCAAATGAACTAAATAACTTCAGCATGTTTAGACTGAAGTTTCAGATAAAACTCATGACGAAACTGTAGACTGCAGGATAAATAACTTCAGCATGCATTAGCATGAAGTTTTAACTTTAATGAGAAATAACTTCATGTTATATTAGCATGAAGTTTTAGCTTCAACATGAAACAACTTCATGCTACATTAGCATGAAATTTTAGGTTCAAGGTGAAACAACTTTATGCCAGTGTGATTCTGAAGACGAATCTGGATAAGTTTCTGGTTTTTTGATAAAGCTGCTGAGAGGAGAGGAGGAGAACTTTTTTCACGAATGAGGTTGTCGATCTCGCGATTTGTCAGGTGTGTAATTGTCATATTATTACAGATTTTATCAGCTGGCTATCAAATTAATAACTTTTAAAAATAAGATAAATCCCCCGAAAATGATCACTTATTGTGAATATAAAAGAAGTACTGCTATTGGACCGACATTCATTACGTTTTCTTAACGGCGTTGCAGCTGCCACAGCCATAAGTTGGCAGAGTACACATTAAACTAGTACTACTTCCTCTACCAACAGTAGTAAATTATTATGATATTTGAAAAAAATATAAAATACGTGCATTTGTATCTAGTTTAAGAACTGGTTTTGCATATTTTGAAAGAATTTTACTTTCATGATGTTTGCTCTTATACCACAATTGTATAGTGACATGTTTAAGGGTGTACATTTTTAAACTTATGTGTCAATTACAGATATTGCTGGGTAAAAATAGAACCGGAAGCATGATTTTTCATAAACAAAGAAATTAACAAAGGGACTGTTATAAAATAACGACTGTAAAGTAAATAAATTAAAGATAAGTGTAGAGAGAAACTGATATATTATTGAACTTTCAAACAGATGTACATAATGATCTGAAATCTCTTCTATATATAAAAGAAGGAAGCTGCTGTGTAAGCTGCTGCTGCAAGCTGCTACTGCAAGCTGCTGTGTAAGCTGCTACTGTACCAGATGTAGATAATCTTCTTCCGGGGGTAATGTTTATCCATAACGGAGTACCAAAATGATAAGCTTCTTCAGGAGGCTTATTTCCAATAGAGTACTAAATAGATAAACATATTTACGGCAGTGTCCCATATGGATAAGCTTCTCCAGGAAGCCTATTTACAACGAAGTACTAAATGAACATCCATTATATAATATATATTTATAACACTCCCCCTTGGATGTTCATTAAAAGATAATGTGCCTCATTAAAATCTTACTAGGAAAAACCCCGTGGGAAAAAAAGTTCTATTGAAGGAAAAAGAGTACACATATTTAGTATACGCATTGCTAGGTGCCTCATTAAAAACCTTATATGGAAAACCCTGTGGGAAAAAACCTTATTAAGGAAAAAAGAGTGCATCGCGTATTTTACTCCCCCTGATGAAAACCTTGTTTCAAATATTTGAGTCTCCGCATTCCAATCTTGTATACCATCTTCTCAAAAGTTGAAGTTGGCAAAGATTTAGTGAATAAATCTGCCGGATTGTCACTTGAACGGATTTGTTGCACATCAATGTCACCATTTTTCTGAAGATCATGTGTGTAGAATAATTTTGGTGAAATGTGCTTCCTTCTATTACCTTTTATAAATCCTCCTTTCAATTGGGCTATGCATGCAACATTGTCTTCGTATAAAATTGTGGGTCTTTTCTCACATTCCAAACCACATTTTTCTCGAATAAAATAAATTATTGATCTCAACCATACGCATTCCCTACTTGCTTCATGAATAGCTATTATCTCAGCATGATTTGAAGAAGTAGCAACAATAGATTGCTTTGTGGAGCGCCATGATATGACAATACCTCCATAAGTAAATACGTACCCCGTTTGAGATCGAGCTTTATGGGGATCAGATAAATAACCTGCATCTGCATAACCAACAAGATCTGCACTATCTTTGTTAGCATAAAACAAACCCATATCAAGAGTTCCCTTTAAATATCGCAAATTATGCTTAATCCCGTTCCAATGTCTCCGTGTAGGAGAAGAACTATATCTTGCTAGTAAATTAACAGAAAATGCTATGTCAGGCCTTGTAGCATTAGCAAGATACATTGATGCACCAATTGCACAGAGATATGGTACTTCGGGACCAAGGAGTTCCTCATTCTCTTCTGGAGGGCGGAACAAATCCTTATTCACTTCAAGTGATCGAACAACCATTGGTGTACTCAATGGGTACACTTTTTCCATGTAAAAGCGTTTTAAGACCCTTTCTGTATAGGCAAATTGATGCATAAAGATCCCGTATGCTAAATGTTCAATTTGCAGACCAAGATAAAGTTTTGTCTTTCCAAGATCTTTCATCTCAAATTCTTTCTTAAGATATTCAATTGCCTTTTGGAGCTCTTCTAGAGTTCTAACAAGATTTATGTCCTCAACATAAATAGCAAGTATAACAAATTCTGATGCCATTTTCTTTATAAAAATACATGAACAAATAACATCATTTTGTAACCTTCTTTCAGAAAATATTCACTAAGGCGATTATACCACATGCGCCCAGTTGCTTTAAACCGTACAAAGATCTTTGTAATCTGATTGAATACATTTCTCGAGATTTTAAATTTGCTTCGGCCATTTTAAATCCTTCAGGGATTTTCATGTAAATTTCATTATCAAGTGACCCGTAGAGATAAGCTGTAACCATATCCATTAGATGTATTTCAAGTCTTTCATGTAAGGCTAAACTGATGAGATATCGAAATATTATGGCATCCATAACGGGTGAATATGTTTCTTCATAATCGACTCCAGGTCGTTGTGAGAATCCTTGTGTGACAAGGCGAGCCTTGTATCTTTCAACTTCATCTTTATCATTTCTTTTCCGCATAAAAACCCATTTATGACCAACCGGCTTTATACCAGCAGGCGTTTGGACTACTGGCCCAAATACCTCTCTTTTAGCAAGGGACTTCAATTTCGATTAAATTGCCTCTTGCCATTTTGGCCAATCAGATCTTTGTTGACATTCTTCGACATATCAAGGTTCAAGATCCTCACTATCCTGCATAATGTTTAGTGCAACATTATATGCAAAAATATTATCCACCACTATTTCAGATCGATTTAAATTAATCCCATTACCAGTAGAACTTATTAAAAGTTCCTCACTCACCTGAGTCTCAGGTTCATTGATTTCTTCAGGAATCTCAAAACTAATCAGATCTTGGGTCTCTTCAGGAAATCCCTTCATAGTATTATTCTGATCATTTGTCGATTTTCTTTTTCTAGGATTTCGATCCTTAGAACCCAGAGGCCTACCACGCTTCAGGCGTGTTTTGGGTTTACTAGCTATCATGCTAGTAGATGGTCCTGCTGGGACATCAATTCGGATAGGCACATTCTCTGCAGGGATATGTGATTTAGTAATCCTTTTCAAATCAGTAAATTCATCTGGCTTTTGATTTGCTATATTCTATCTTCTGGACCTCCTAATTACATATAGGGGTACGTGGATCAAAATGAGATAATGATGAAACTTTCCACACAATTCCTCTTTTGATTTCCTTTTTCTCCCCCCTAATTGTGGGAAATTTGTTTCATTAAATCGACAATCTGCAAATCGAGCAGTAAATAAATCTCCCGTCAATGGTTCAAGATAGCGAATAATAGAGGGTGATTCAAACCCAATATATATTCCTAACCTTCTCTGTGGGCCCATCTTACTACGCTGTGGTGGTGCTACTGGCACATATACAGCGCATCCAAAAATTCGTAAATGGGCAATATTTGGTTCATGACCAAAAACTAATTGTGACGGAGAATATTTATTATAATGTGTCGGTATGAGACGAATAAGTGATGCTGCATGCAAAATAGCATGTCCCCAAATAATAGTGGGTAATTTTATTTTCATAAGTAGTGGTCTTGCTATCAATTGTAGGCGTTTAATAAATGTCTCTGCAAGGCCATTTTGAGTATGAACATAAGCTACAGGATGTTCAACCTTTATCCCAATTGATAGGCAATAATCATCAAAAGCTTGAGATGAGAATTCTCCAGCATTATCAAGGAAAATACCCTTTATAGGATAATCTGGGAATTGTGCCCTTAATCAAATTATTTGGGCTAATAGCTTTGCAAACGCCAGGTTGCGAGATGATAGTAGGCAAACATGAGACAATCTTGAAGATGCATCTATTAGGACCATAAAATATCTAAACAACCCACTTAGTGGGTGAATAGGTCCACATATATCCCCATGTATACGTTCTAAAAAGGCAGGGTATTCCATGCTAACCTTCATTGGTGATGGTCTAGTTATCATTTTACCTTGATAACAAGCATCACAAGAAAATTCATCATTTGTAAGAATCTTCAGGTTCTTTAGTGGATGTCCACTTGAATTTTCAATAATTCGTCTCATCATTATTGATCCAGGATGGCCCAAACGGCCATGCCAAAGCTCAAAAGTATTTGAATCAGTAAACTTCTGGTTTACGATAGAGTGTGCTTCAACTGCACTGATCTTTGAATAGTATAAGCCAGAAGATAAAGTTGGTAACTTTTCTACAATGCATTTCTGGCCAGAAATATTCTTTGTAATACAAAGATATTCCTCGTTCATTTAATCTATTGTCTCAACATGATACTCATTTCGGCGAATATCTATAAAACTCAACAAGTTTCTTCGGAACTTGGAGGAGAATAATGTATTTTTTATAATAAGTTTTGTTCCCTTAGACAGAAATACAATTGCTCTTCCGGAGCCTTCAATCAAAATTATATTACCAGAAATTGTAGAAACATTTACTTTTTCCTTATACAAATAAGAAAAGTATTTCTGATCTTTGAATATGGCATGAGTTGTTCCACTATCAATTACACAAATATCTTCATGATTGGTCTTTGATCCAAACATAATTTGAGGATTATCCATATTCTTCAAAATGACATAAACAAAATATATTATAATAAACGTTATTATCAAAACGTAACTTCTATTATATAGCCATACTATCTACTACAAACAACAAAAATTAATATATTCACATTTCTACAGATTCATCAGCGATTACATGACTTGTTTCTCCTTCTGGGAGTGTAAAGTAATCAGCTACATCCAAATGCATAAGTCTAAATTATCTTCAAAACTAAAATTCTTTAGCATTTTTGTCTGTCTTCTTCAGGGAGGCTTGATAAAGCTCAACCAGGTGCTTTGGTGTACGACAATTACGTGACTAGTTCCCTTTTCCCCCACATCTATAGCATGCATTTTCTGCATTTGTTGCTTGCACCGCTTCATGCTTTTGTTCCTTCCTTTTCCACTGCTGGTGGTTAGGAGGGTTCTTTGGTGCATTATTATTACCATGATNCGCTTCATGCTTTTGTTCCTTTATTTTCCACTGCTGTTGGTTATGAGGGTTCTTTGGTGCATTATTATTACCATGATTATATTTTATTCCCCGACCACGGCAATGACCACGACTGGGGCCACGACCTCTTCCATACTTAGCTTGGTGGAAGTTCGTCTCATTCACATCAGGGAATGGACAAGAACCAGTTGGTCGGCTTTCATGATTTCTCATTAATAGCCCATTATGTTGCTCGGCTACAAGAAAATGGGAGATAAGTTCAGAATACTTTTTGAATCCCATCTCTCGATATTGCTGTTGCAGGAGCATATTCGAGGCATGAAAAATGGTGAAATTTTTCTCCAACAGATCATGATCAGTAATATTATCACCACATAATTTCAATTGAGAAATAATCCTGAACATAGCAGAATTATACTCACTGATGATTTAAAATCTTGTAGCCTTAAATGAGTCCAGTCATAACGTTTATGTGGAAGAACGATCATCTTCAGGTGGTCATATCTATCTTTCAAATTATTCCACAGTATGACTGGATCTTTAACAGTGAGATATTCTATTTTCAAGCCTTCATCAAGGTGATGACGTAAGAATATCATGGCTTTGGCACAGTCTTGGTTTGATGCTTGATTTTTGTCCTTGATGGTGTTTGCCAGACCCATCGCATCAAGATGAATTTCAGCATCAAGCACCCAAGACATGTAGCTTTTGCCCGATATATCCAGGGCTACAAATTCAAGTTTAGAAAGATTTGACATTATTTAGAAAAAGAAAGTTCGTACCTTTGATACTTTCAAAGTATTTGCTCGAGAAGACAGAGTCTCGTGCTGATAATGTGTTATAAAATAACGACTGTAAAGTAAATAAACTAAAGACAAGTGTAGAGAGAAACTGATATATTATTGAACTTTCAAATTGATGTATATAATGAACTGAAATCTCCTCTATTTATAGAAGAAGGAAGCTGCTGTGTAAGTTGCTACTGCAAGCTGCTGTGTAAGCTGCTACTGCAAGCTGCTGTGTAAGCTGCTACTGCAAGCTGCTGTGTAAGCTGCTTGTAAGCTGCTACTGCAAGCTGCTGTGTAAGCTGCTACTGTACCAGATGTAGATAATCTTCTTCCGGGGGTAATGTTTATCCATAACGGAGTACCAAAATGATAAGCTTCTTCAGGAGGCTTATTTCCAATAGAGTACTAAATAGATAAACATATTTACGGCAGTGTCTCATATGGATAAACTTATTCAGAAAGCTTATTTACAACGGAGTACTAAATGAACATCCATTATATAATATATATTTATAACAGGGACAAAATAGTCTCTAAGTTTAATAGCACAAAGAACAAAGGAATTAAGATGCAACTGTGTTGTGGTTGTCCATAATTTGGATCACGTATAATTTGTCTCTGGCGATAGATTCAGTGTTTTATCCCTACCTCGCCCCTCCCAAAGCTTCAAAAGCAGACAAAAGCTACTGTATCCCTATCAGTCCACTTTAATCAGAAATATAAGGCTGTTGTAAACAGGAATAAAAGGAAGCCAGCACTAAGCCTGAAGCAAGATTTATACTACAAACAAGAACCAAAAGAAACAAGATTATATTAATGCAGAAGAACAATAGGGATGAGAACATTGAAAGATCAATTCAGAGGAACTATTAAGGAAAAAGGACAACAAAGAACTTTTCTCTACCCTCAAAATAGCTACTAGTAATTTGCGACATATTTATTAAGGTAAATCAGTATATCTAATTAAAAGAAATGCCAAAAAAATGGCTAGTCACGATTTTGGCTCGCAATAAGCATACAAATAACTCAACTGATACTCTTACCATTTTACTCGAATCTCTTCTCTTTATGCACATATTGGAATTTTACTTTTTACCCCTTGCTTTGAAATTTTTTTAATTCATGAATCCCATCATTTTTTACTCTGGTAACCATCAAAAGACCCTGAACTAGCTAATCGAAAATACAAAAAAGTTTCTATTGTATGGGATGAAATTGGTTGATAACAAGTGACCAAATGGCGAGATGATACGTGGAACCAAATACATGCAAAAGATGAGTCAGTAAATAACAGGCACAACTATGAAGGGTGTAACCGGTTCGAGATGGATCCCGAAGGAAACATAGCCGATAATAGAGATACAAAGGTGTTACGACCCAAATTCCCAATCTCAGGGATCGTGATGACGCCTAACACCACACTTGCTAGGCAAGCCAATGTTAGAAGTCGATTAACTAATTTTCTTGATTAATTACTTGAGCATAAATAAATAAATTTCAATTGCGTCTAATTGAAACAATTCCCAACAGAAATAAAATAAAATGATAATAATGACCATTTAAATAAAACGGATCACAAACTAATTATGTAAACAACTCTAAGACTACCCCATGGTCTGGTGTCACAATCAACGAACTACTAAAGAATACTACAAATAATGGGTGAAAGAAATAGTGCGACGGTTCTGAATAATATAAAACAGTGTATGTAGAAATGCGAGAAAACTCTCGGAATATGCGAATGCCGGCAGATGTACCTCGTGTCTCCAAATGAATCGGGTGGTCGTCCTGGAATCCTCTACTGCTGACTGGTAGGTGGATCTGTGCAAAAGAGCACAGAGTGTAGTATCAGTGCAACCGACTCCATGTACTGAGTAAGTGCCGAGCCTAACCTCGGCGAAGTAGCGGCGAGGCTAAGGCGGGGCTTTAACAATAAACCTGTGATATTAATATATATACGATAACACAAAAAAATAATTCTACACGAACAAGAAAATATATCCGAGACAATAATTATAAAACAGGAAGGAAATCTAAACACATCAATTCAAATACTGAAACAATAATAAAGTAACACAACCGCCTCTTTCAGGCCTCAGCTATAACCAATCCTCAAAAATTTTCAAGTTTTCAAACTTTATCGTTGAATAAAAGTAGTGCCAAAATATGAAAAGAGTAATATAAAATAGAAAGTTTCAATTCTTTGTTTTTCAAAAAACCAAAACAGTAAAAATAAACATTTATCTTTTCAAATCAGTAAAAATATAAATGTCCTCCCTCATCGCTCCTTGTTGCGGCGTGCAACCCGCTCCCACCTGTCCTCCCTTATTTCTCATCCCTAAATATATCACCCTTATTGATCCTGTTGCGGCGTGCAACCCGATCCCACCTGTCCACCCTTATCACTCCTTGTTGCGGCGTGCAACCCGCTCCCACCAGACATATCATATCAATTTATTCATAAAGAATTTCACAATTCAGGCCAAGACTTTCACAATACTGTTATTTTCACAATTTCAAACAGAAAATCATATAGCTCGTAAGCTTTAACCAATATCATTTTACAATAAAACCAACAAGAATATAAGTAAACACCGTAACGATGTCATTCCAGCTCAGTCTTTATATACTATGATAAACTCAAGATACCAACCAACATTTTTAACACACTTACAACAACAATTGGGAATAACTCAATGAAACCCAATAACCACGTGAACCTCAAAAATTACGAAACAATTAGACTGCATTTCTCACAACTTCCTCAATATTATCAAAACGAAACCACC